>JAFIRS010007987.1:0-20331 GCA_018342105.1 Gonioctena quinquepunctata | reverse complement strand
AACTACTGGTGAGAGCAGTCAGAACCAGTCAGAGAAATTCAACACCAATATTGTCTAGTCAAAAGCTAATTTATAATACGTTTGGTGAGACCATTTCATTTACTTACCCATTTGAGGAGATTGACTGAACAAAGGATGAAAGCAAGATTCACATACATTGACAATTCTATGGAGTAAAATTCATAGAAAACGACAGTTTTGAAGTTAATTTCATTTTATTAAGATAACGCACATAAGTAGTGCTCAAATTGAACAATAGTAGTGTTAATACTTATTGACCTTATTATTGAGTTAGTTATTCACGTTCGCCCCATCTCACCTCATTTAATTTTAATATAGTTCATGATTCTGTTAAACCAATGGTTTGGCAATCATGTTGTTTTGCATACTAAATGATCATTACATATATTGTCGAATATAGATTTGATATTGTTGAGAATATTTGAATAATTTCAATATTGCGGGCTTGCCCTGTGATATTACAAATATAATTTGCAGAATTATTAATGTCCAGTTTATCAATTACTATGATTGGTGCTTCAAACTTAGCTGGAAATCCATTCAGAATTAACACACCCATAAATTCATCTTCAATTGGAGAACTAATATCTGCTAATTGCTGTGCAATTGCTGTAATGCAAGTAAGATAGTCTTCCATGGTTTGAAAATCTTCATACTTGGCAGTCTTTCCAGCAATGCTAAACTTCTGGTCATCCCTTTAGCTTTGGATGCATTCTTCAGATTATCCCAAGTTTCTTTGGCTTTGGCTTTACGATGATGCATATTTTGTCCTGGCATCTCCTTCTGGTTCGTGTCCACGCCCTGTACACAATCCCATAAGTCCCCATGTATGAGATACATTTCCATTTGAAACTTCAATGTATTATAGTTACTGCTTCCTTCTAGTTTCCCAATGTTAGGAAGGGGTGAGGATCCTATGTAAGTATGTGTGCTTGGTTGAAGGCCTGATGTGACTGCAGTAGCTGCACTATTATTTCTTGTATTTGAGCTCTGTGATTCTTCGTCATCATACATATATTCTAGAATCAACGTGTACACAAAACTTTTCTATAAAAAGAACTGACAGACATTCAACATTGGGTGACAATTTTATGACACAAAACAAATTTTATATTACAGTGAACCTAGTTATTGTGGAGAGATTATACATTTTATATACAACAAGTTTCTTGAAAACATCAGAATGTATATCAAATTTTTTACAAAATAAGGGGACTCACAGATCAATATATTGACAACAAAGTAAATGAAACAAATCTGTAATCAACCGATTGTAGAAGGAAGTCTCCAAATAGTATCTGAACTTGATATTGAAATTGTTTCGCACCATGATAGTATTACTATATTGCTATATTGTGGAATGGTTGTACTGAGTGTGTTGATATTGATCCAATATTACTCTCTGCAAAATAACATGGATCCCCGCTCTTAAAAATATTATTGCCTGAAAAGAGGCCTACTGAAAAAAAAGATGAGGATGGTCGATAATCTGTTAGGGTTTACACGAAAGATTCCTACCTGTCCGAAATGGACATGGACAACTAGAGGGTCCATTTCCACAACTGGTGATAATAAATTCCTAATTTGACAAAATAAATATTGGGGCAATATCTTTCAGGAGATTATTTGAATCAATCAATGCTCCAGTTATTTATTCTGGAACTAATATCATCCAAATACAATCCTTTTTTTGTGCACCCTCTATACCTTATAAAGTAATATTGTTTCCATAAGCAACCATGACTCATCGAATCTTGGAAGAAAGTCTGTTATTGAATTTGTTGTTGAAAGAGTTTTGGAAACAAGTTGAGATTGTAATGTGGACTGTTAATGCATCGTATCCTAGTAGGAGATTTAAGCCGGTTCTGGGTCTCCCCCCACCACTATGACGTCACGTGTGACCTTGAATAGTTGCAGGTGTGCAGTGTGTGTGTGTTTGACCTTGAGATTTGACTTTGAGATTTGTCATTGAGTTTTGATATTGGGTTTGGTCGACTTTGAGATTCGATGACCTTGAGATTCAACATTAAGTTTTGACTTTGAGATTTGACCTAGAGTTTTGATGTTGGGATTGTTTCGGCAACCTCAAGATTTGATCTCGATTTTTGTTTGATCTTGACTAAAGTTGTGGTGTAGGCATACATATTCTGTGCAGTCATGACCTTCATGAATCCTTGTACTCTCCAAGCGAGGAGAGCGTTTGTCCTGTGAGAGAGCTAAGAATGAACTGCGATTATTGATGAGTGCGCTGAATGTCAAGAGAATCCCCTCAAATCCATACAGATTGCGCATCGCATCGGACTTGTTGTATGGTGGGGGTATTTCACTGAAATATTCCAGGAGAAGAGTATTTCGAATCAGTGTCTCCTCCAGTGAGCTATTGAAAACAAGTTGCTGAAATGTATTCGTGTGATTGTGGTAGAGCTTTCACCCGTAGTGATAATCTTCGTCGACATCAACGGAAACTTGCCAGGAGGTCCTTCAGTGAAACGAGTTAAATTGAACAATGGCGATGACTCACCACCTGCACCACTCTATACATGTAATTGTTGTAATGTGACATTTCCATATTGTCAAGTCAACTCTCACATAGAACACTCGCACACAGGACGAATTCATGTGTTCACTTGGGTGGTGGTGTACACCTCATTAAAAATGCATTCAAATGTCGCATTTCCAGCTACAGAGTATCTAGTGAGAATATGTATACAGAGTATGCACCTTTTTTCAATGATATCAAGCATAAAGTACTCGAGCTATTGGAAAAAACATTAAACCACACAACTCCATCAAGGTCAACATGGAAGTGTTTTGAAGTTATGTCATTCAAACACAGGAATTGACAGACATCAAATCGTTCAATTCTCCCAATCGTATAGCAGATCGATCAACTGATTTGAATGGATTATTCGATGCATTTCGTGACATTATAATTGCCCAAAGTACGGAGTTTGAGGAGCGTGATTCAGGTTTGTAGTTATAATTGTTGCAAATGATGAAAGGTTTAATAAAAGTAATTTTCAGGATGGAGTTGTGAGAAAATTATGTTCCTTTGAGGTGAACATAAACAAATACAGTCCACTTGGCGGATCATCATGAAACTTCCCGAATTCATTGAGAGAAGAAAAGGTGTTGTCAACATAAAAAATGAAGACCAATGCTGCTTTGATGGGCCGTGACATCTGCATTATTCCACTAATAATAAAGTGTCGGAGGTGTCATCCTATCCACATTATGAGACTGTCTTGAATGTAACAGGTATGGATTTTCCAGTAAAATTACGTGATATAAAAATGTTTGAGATTTGAATGATATTTCAGTCAATGTTTATGGTTTGGAATCTAAGATTGAGAATAAAGAGTCAAATATGAGGATTGCCCTGCGATACTCCAGAGAAAACTCAGAAGACATGCCAATTTATTGCTTATCAAGATGAGGTGGAAAGTCATTGTTTGGATAAAAGATCCTCAAGATTGGTGTCAAGTCAATTTCAGCTCATGAACACAAAAAATATTTCTGTGATGGATGTTTATTGTACTTTTCGAATGAGCGATTACTGTTCGTCACCAGATGCACATTGTAATCATGTATGTACAACAGTACCGCAAACTGATTTCAGAATCAATAAATATGGAAAATGGTGGCGGTAATACATTAATGTTTGAAAATTTCGAAAGAAAAAATGAATGTACCTTTGTAGTATATGCAGATTTTGAATCGATTCTGAAGCCTATACAAACCACCGAACCGAATCCGAACTCGCGTACACGAATAGAACCTTCCAGCACGAAGCTTACTCATTTGCTTATCTGATAAAATGTTCCTTTGATAATAAATTAACGAAATTTGTTTCATATAGAGGTGCTGATGCGGCAAAAGTTTTCACAATGCGAATAGAAGAAGATTTAAGGAATATATATAATAATCATTTGAGGTATGTCAAACCAATGACTAAACAAACCCCAGAAGGGAAAGGGAATTTCATAATGCCACCACTGTGGTATATGTGAAAAACCCTTTTCACAGAAGGGGATGTTAAAGTCAGAGATCACTGCCATCTCAATGGGAGAAAAAGATATCCAGCAGCGCACTCTGCCTGTAATTTGAATTTCAAAATACCAAATTTCATCCCCATTATATGCCATAATATGAGTGGTTATGATTGCCATATGTTCATTAAAGAATTGTATGAGGAAAAGGATAAGGTTGATGTTATTCCCCAAACTAAGGAAAAATACATTTCGTTTACAAAACATCTCTACAAACATAGCTATCAAAGTAAAGAAGGAAAAATTAAGAAAAATTTTTGAAAATGAGATTTATAGATAGCTTCAAGTTCATGTCAAGTTCATTAGAAAAGTTGGGTGCAAATTTGAGTGATAAGCAATGTATAGAGATGTTAAAATGTTTTCCCGATAAAGAAAAATTCAATTTAATGAGGCAGAAAGGTGTTTTCCCATATAGTTTTGTGGACAACATCAATAAATTGGATCATCCTAATTTACCGACAAAAATCAGTTTTATGACAATTTGAATGAGGAACATGTATCAGAGAAAGATTATATGAGAGCCGAACGTGTTTGGGCACTATTTGAATGTAAGAGTCTTGGAGAATATCGATTTATATTTAAAATCGATGTCCACTACATGTGATATTTTCGAGAATTTTAGACGGATTTGTTTAGATACATATAAGTTGATCCAGCTCAATATTATACTGCACCTGGATTATCTTGGGATGCAATGTTGAAATATACAAATATTGAACTTGAACTGCTAACTGACATTGATATGATAAATTTTTCAAAAAGGTATCCGTGGAGGTATTAGTCAATGTAGCGATAGGAAGCATATAGCAAATAATAAGTTTATGCCTGATTTCGATCCCAATGAGCAATCATCATTCATTTCATATTTGATGCTACAAATTTATATGGGCATAGTATGTCACAACCATTACCTACATCTGATTTCACTTGGCTAACTGAGAAGAAATCACAAATTTAGACATTATGGCTGTGGCAGACAATGATCCATATGGATATGTCCTTGAAGTTGACATACATTATCCCCAAGAATTGCACGATAAACATTCCTGACCTTCCTTTTCTGGTAGAAAAGTATAGTGCCACCAAATTCCAAAAGCAAAATTCCAAAATTGATTCCAAATTTGAATGATAAGCGAAAGTATGTGGTTCATTATAAAAACTTGAAACAGGCTGTCAATAATGGTTTGATTGTTATGCATACCACAGAATCCTAAGATTCAAGCAGTCATGTTGATGAAGCCTTACATCGATCTCAACACTCAAATGCGTAATAGATCTAATAATAAGTCTGAGAAAGATTTCTAAGCTAATGAACAATGCAGTTTATGGCAAAACGATGGAAATGTTGACAATAGGATTGATGTAGGCTTGTCACATTGGCAGAATGTTCACAGAAGTATGGGAGCAGGGGCTCTGATTGCACGACCAAACTTCAAAAGTTGCACAATTTTAATGAAAATTTCGTTGCGATTCAAATGGGTAAAGTGAAAGTGTATTACGACAAACCATTGTATTTGGGATTCTGTGTTTGGAATTATCCAAGACTGTAATGTATGATTTTACTATGGATGTATAAAGAAAGAATTTGGTCAGAATGCTTCTCTGCTCTACACCGATACAGATTCTCTAATTTGAAAGTAAATACGGACAATTTTTTTGATTTTCATCAGCAACAATATAAGCAGATTTGACACATCTAATTACATTGAACATAATAAATTCGGCATACCTGTAACAAATTCAGTCTTGGGTAATTTCAAAGATGAGTTTCCCAATGATCCAATAATTAGTTTTATGGTACAGGTGCCAAGGCATACTATGTACAATCTCTTGCAACAGAAGTAAAGAGAGCCAAAGGGTAAAGAGATCTGTGATAAAGAATCAATTGACATGGAGGATTACAAGAAAATAGTTGAGAATGGTGGTAAAATTTTTAGGAAGATGAATTCATTCAGAAGCATCTCACATGATATGTTTACGGAATTGAAAAATAAAGTAGCACTATCATATGATGATGATAAAAGATTCATAATTCCCAATACAACACAAACCCTCCCTTGGGGTCACAATGACATTGAGTTCTATCAGTGCGATCCCAATGAAACTATTCGTATATGTAATAACATAGTTAAATCTTTTTCAAGAATATGGCATGAATTCCGAAAGTAGATTGATTATTTAATCGCATTATTGAGTGCTGAAATAACTGAATAATATCATTCGCAATACTCAAATTAACTGGAAAATGCATAGTTGAGTTGTTAAAATAATTAATATATATAGCATTGACATAAGTAATGAGAAAATAAAAGTATTGAGGCATACCATTGTGTTTCATTTGAATAGAAGTAGTGAATCCTCAAAATAATTCAATTTTCAATCTGCGCCTGCGAATCAGAAATTTGTGCAATTATCGTTTCGGGATGCAAAAAACGGGTAAAAATTTATTCCAGAGATCACAGATTAATTTTTTCTTTCGCGGTCACCGAAACTACTAGGATGCTTCCGCTGCACTGACAATTATGAATATTATGGCTTTGGCTCGCCCTGATGTAGATGAACGTGATAGTGTGAAGCTAGTGTGGCGGGACCATCCCAAAATGGAAGGTGGAGGATTCAGGATGATAGATTATCACAATGTTCCGAATGGAATAACCCATTGCCAGCTCTTTTGTCACCCGTACCATCCCTGAACGACGCTGGACCATCGAGGTTGAGCATGAAGCGCAGGTGTTGGGATTCCGATGACGAATTCACCACGAGACCTCCTTCGGTGAAGCAACTAACCAAAAGCAGGCTCCTATAAAGGCAAAAGTCTCCAAGATAGGACTCTGCCAAGTGTTCGGGACTGACAGAAGTTTAAGGATGGTGTGAGGAAATGCAGCCCATCCGCCATGCCAATGCACGGGCCGCCAGTAATAGGCGGCAGCGAAATGTAGTACCCGACACAGCCATCGTGGTGGAATCCCTAGCACCGGTGGCGGCTAAACCGATCGATGGTAATTATCGTAGACCATCTGTTGCTTCAGCTGAACCTATACCAACATCGTCCAAGGTCGAAGGTGGGAAAAGAGTTGGAAAGTCGAATCCATCATCGTCTTCAATTCCAGACATTGCATCGTCCATTAATCGAGAGTTGAAGGAGATAATGGATAAGGTTGGACGGGAGGTCGAACGTTCTCGTCCATCTTATGACGAATTGAGTCAACTTCAATTAGAATATGATGAACTCCTTCGACAGGCTTCCAAAGTGAAAGAACGAATGGAAGAATTGGAAAAATTGAATGCCAATCGCAGGCTCAATATCAGCGAAATTTAGCAATGTTTAAATTTCATGAGGGTGTATATAAGGAACATTGTGATAAATATCTCAAATAATATCTAATAATGTTTAGTTGATAACTTTGAATAGTGTTGATTTTCCTAGACTTCATAAAGCAGATTGGAGTGTACATTTGAATTATTGGTTGGTCACACGGGATGGTGCGTGAGAGGGGCGCCATCTTCTGCTTCATGAAGTCTTTTTATTATCATATTTGGAAAAATATACCAATATCACTAATATTTTTCTTACAGATCATTAGCTACAAATATTGTTGGTATTGAGATGGTGAGATAGTTGACTTGTAATTTATTTTCTATGGCATTTTTTTTTGGTCTGACGAAATATCGATTAATGTTCTGAAAGTTGTCACTCAACGTTTGAGTGTATTCCATCAAATTCTAAATAAAACACACAATTAAGCATCTTTTCCAATTTTATTTCTTCCAAATAACACACAAGAAAACAGATGTCTTTAACTACATTATATATTTTACATATACTGAGGATCTTCAATACATGTTGGGTTGGCAACCAGGCGGTGGGAAACATGTAATTGTGCTTGATCAGATGTCTTTCCATGAGTGGATGAATTTTTCTTTTCCAACGATTCAATTCTTTTTAATACAATGTCCACTGCTGATTGAACGGATGCTTGTACAGCAGCAAGAGTAACTTCCTTCGTGTCTGTTATTTGATTGTCGAGATATGTGAGTGTTACACAATCGCTCGCATCAATTGATCACCAACATTCCTAATCGTTTGCCCTGCATATCATAGTTCCATCTTGTGTGTGCTTTAAACCAACACCAGTAGATCTATGTATGATTGAAGTATGATTACATTTCCTCTTGCGACCAAATTTATCTATAACATTACTCATCTTTCCACTAACATGGATAAATTCACACTGATCATTGTGACAAAGATCTAAAGATATATAAGCCTCCAACACATTTTTTCATTCTTGGCGCCGCGCAGCGGCGCAATTTTTTTTTTTTGGTAGACTACGGAGTCAAGACCGCGGAGCGGTCTTGGCACGCACCGCTACGCGGCGCCAAGACCGCTCCGCGGTCTTGTTGATTTTTTTAGACCGCGGCTTTACCCGGTATCCGGTTTCGGGTTCGCGGTCTGCGGTTCTCGGTTCGCGTTCTCGGTTTCGCGGTTCTCGGTTTCGCGGTTCGGTTTCGCGGTTCTCGGTTTCGCGGTTCCGCGGTTTCGCGGAGTAGTTTCGGTGACCGCGAAAGAAAAAATTAATCTGTGATCTCTGGAATAAATTTTTACCCTTTTTTGCATCCGCGAAACGATAATTGCACAAATTTCTGATTCGCAGGCGCAGATTGAAAATTGAATTATTTTGAGGATTCACTACTTCTATTCAAAATGAAACACAATAGTATGCCTCAATACTTTTATTTTCTCATTACTTATGTCAATGCTATATATATTAATTATTTTAACAACTCAACTATGCATTTTCCAGTTAATTTGAGTATTGCGAATGATATTATTCAGTTATTTCAGCACTCAATAATGCGATTAAATAATCCAATCTACTTTCGGAATTCATGCCATATTCTTGAGAAAAAGATTTAACTATGTTATTACATATACGAATAGTTTCATTGGGATCGCACTGATAGAACTCAATGTCATTGTGACCCCAAGGGAGGGTTTGTGTTGTATTGGGAATTATGAATCTTTTATCATCATCATATGATAGTGCTACTTTATTTTTCAATTCCGTAAACATATCATGTGAGATGCTTCTGAATGAATTCATCTTCCTAAAAATTTTACCACCATTCTCAACTATTTTCTTGTAATCCTCCAATGTCAATTGATTCTTTATCACAGATCTCTTTACCCCTTTGGCTCTCTTTACTTCTGTTGCAAGAGATTGTACATAGTATGCCTTGGCACCTGTACCATAAAAACTAATTATTGGATCATTGGGAAACTCATCTTTGAAATTACCCAAGACTGAATTTGTTACAGGTATGCCGAATTTATTATGTTCAATGTAATTAGATGTGTCAAATCTGCTTATATTGGTGCTGATGAAATCATAAAAATTGTCGGTATTTACTTTCAGAATTAGAGAATCTGTATCGGTGTAGAGCAGAGAAGCATTCTGACCAAATTCTTTCTTTATACATCCATAGTAAAAATCATACATTACAGTCTTGATAATTCCAAAACACAGAATCCCAAATACAATGGTTTGTCGTAATACACTTTCACTTTACCCATTTGAATCGCAAACGAAATTTTCATTAAAAGTTGTGCAACCTTTGAAGTTTGGTCGTGCAATCAGAGCCCCTGCTCCCATACTTCTGTGAACATTCTGCCAATGTGTGACAAGCCTTACATCAATCCTATTGTCAACATTTTCCATCGTTTTGCCATAAACTGCATTGTTCATTAGCTTATAGAAATCTTTCTCAGACTTATTATTAGATCTATTACGCATTTGAGTGTTGAGATCGATGTAAGGCTTCATCCAACATGACTGCTTGAATCTTAGGATTCTGTGAGTATGCATAACAATAAAAACCATTATTGACAGCCTGTTTCAAGTTTTTATAATGAACCACATACTTTCGCTTATCATTCAAATTTGGAATCAATTTTGAATTTTGCTTTTGGAATTTGGTGGCACTATACTTTCTACCAGAAAAGGAAGGTCGGAATGTTTATCGTGCAATTCTTGAGGATAATGTATGTCAACTTCAAGGACATATCCATATGGATCATTGTCTGCCACAGCCATAATGTCTAAATTTGTGATTTCTTCTCGAGTTAACCAAGTGAAATCAGATGTAGGTAATGGTTGTGACATACTATGCCCATATAAATTTGTAGCATCCAAATATGAAATGAATGATGATTGCTCATTGGGATCGAAATCAGGCATAAACTTATTATTTGCTATATGCTTCCTATCGCTACATTGACTAATACCTCCACGGATACCTTTTTGAAAAATTTATCATATCAATGTCAGTTAGCAGTTCAAGTTCAATATTTGTATATTTCAACATTGCATCCCAAGATAATCCAGGTGCAGTATAATATTGAGCTGGATCCAACTTATATGTATCTAAACAAATCCGTCTAAAATTCTCGAAAATATCACATAGTAGTAGGACATCAGATTTTAAATATAAACTGAATATTCTCCAAGACTCTTACATTCAAATAGTGCCCAAACACGTTCGGCTCTCATATAATCTTTCTCTGATACATGTTCCTCATTCAAATTGTCATAAAACTGATTTTTGTCGGTAAATTAGGGTGATCCAATTTATTGATGTTGTCCACAAAACTATATGGGAAAACACCTTTCTGCCTCATTAAATTGAATTTTTCTTTATCGGGAAAACATTTTAACATCTCTATACATTGCTTATCACTCAAATTTGCACCCAACTTTTCTAATGAACTTGACATGAACTTGAAGCTATCTATAAATCTCATTTTCAAAAAATTTTTCTTAATTTTTCCTTCTTTACTTTGATAGCTATGTGTGTAGAGATGTTTTGTAAACGAAATGTATTTTTCCTTAGTTTGGGGAATAACATCAACCTTATCCTTTTCCTCATACAATTCTTTAATGAACATATGGCAATCATAACCACTCATATTATGACATATAATGGGATGAAATTTGGTATTTTGAAATTCAAATTACAGGCAGAGTGCGCTGCTGGATATCTTTTTCTCCCCGTGAGATGGCAGTGATCTCTGACTTTAACATCCCCTTCTGTGAAAGGTTTTTCACATATACCACAAGTGGTGGCATTATGAAATTCCCTTTCCTCTTCTGGGGTTTGTTTAGTCATTGGTTTGACATACCTCAAATGATTATTATATATATTCCTTAAATCTTCTTCTATTCGCATTGTGAAAACTTTTGCCGCATCAGCACCTCTATATGAAACAAATTTCGTTAATTTATTATCAAAGGAACATTTTATCAGATAAGCAAATGAGTAAGCTTCGTGCTGGAAGGTTCTATTCGTGTACGCGAGTTCGGGATTCGGTTCGGTGGTTTGTATAGGCTTCAGAATCGATTCAAAATCTGCATATACTACAAAAGGTACATTCATTTGTCTTTCGAAATTTTCAAACATTAATGTATTACCGGCAAACCATTTTCCCATATTTATTGATTCTGAAATCAGTTTGCGGTACTGTTGTACATACATGATTACAATCGTGCATCTGGTGACGCAACAGTAATCGCTCATTCGAAAAGTACAATAAACATCCATCACAGAAATATTTTTGTGTTCATGAGCTGAAATTTGACTTGACACCAATCTTGAGAGATCTTTATCCAACAATAATGACTATTTCCCACCTCATCTGTGATAAGCAATAAATTGACATGTCTTCTGAGTTTTCTCTGAGAGTATCGCAAGGGCCCAATCACCTCATATTTGACTCTCTTATTCTCAATCTTAGATTCCAAACCATAAACATTGACTGAAATATCATTCAAATACTCAAACATTTTTATATCACGTAATTTTACTGGAAAATCCATACCTGTTACATTCAAGACAGTCTCATAATGTGGATAGGATGACACCTCCGACACTTTATTATTAGTGGGGAATAATGCAGATGTCACGGCCCATGCAAAGCAGCATTGGTCTTCATTTTTATGTTGACAACACCTTTTCTTCTCTCAATGAATTCGGAAGTTTCATGTATGATGATCCGCCAAGTGGACTGTATTTGTTTATGTTCACCTCAAGGAACATAATTTTCTCACAACTCCATCCTGAAAAATTACCTTTATTAAACCTTTCATCATTTGCAACAATTATAACTACAAACCTGAATCACGCTCCTCAAACTCCGTACTTTGGGCAATTATAATGTCACGAAATGCATCGAATAATCCATTCAAATCAGTTGATCGATCTGCTATACGATTGGGAGAATTGAACGATTTGATGTCTGTCAATTCCTGTGTTTGAATGACATAACTTCCAAACACTTCCATGTTGACCTTGATGGAGTTGTGTAGTTTAATGTTTTTTCCAATAGCTCGAGTACTTTATGCTTGATATCATTGAAAAAGGTGCATACTCTGTATACATATTCTCACTAGATACTCTGTAGCTGGAAATGCGACATTTGAATGCATTTTTAATGAGGTGTACACCACCACCCAAGTGAACACATGAATTCGTCCTGTGTGCGAGTGTTCTATTGTGAGAGTTGACTTGACAATATGGAAATGTCACATTACAACAATTACATGTATAGAGTGGTGCAGGTGGTGAGTCATCGCCATTGTTCAATTTAACTCGTTTCACTGAAGGACCTCCCTGGCAAGTTTCCCGTTGATGTCGACGAAGATTATCACTACGGTGAAATCTACCACAATCACACGAATACATTTCAGCAACTTGTTTTCAATAGCTCACTGGAGGAGACACTGATTCGAAATACTCTTCTCCTGAATATTTCAGTGAAATACCCCCACCATACAACAAGTCCGATGCGATGCGCAATCTGTATGGATTTGAGGGGATTCTCTTGACATTCAGCGCACTCATCAATAATCGCAGTTCATTCTTAGCTCTCTCACAGGACAAACGCCCTCCTCGCTTGGAGAGTACAAGGATTCATGAAGGTCCTGACTGCACAGAATATGTATGCCTACACCACAACTTTAGTCAAGATCAAACAAAAATCGAGATCAAATCTTGAGGTTGCCGAAACAATCCCAACATCAAAACTCTAGGTCAAATCTCAAAGTCAAAACTTAATGTTATGAATCTCAAGGTCATATTCAAGGTCAAAACTGAAGTCGAATCTCAAAGTCGACCAAACCCAATATCAAAACTCAATGACAAATCTCAAAGTCAAATCTCAAGGTCAAACACACACACACTGCACACCTGCAACTATTCAAGGTCACACGTGACGTCATAGTGGTGGGGGGAGACCCAGAACCGGCTTAAATCTCCTACTTATCCTTAGTCTTTTAATTCCCTTCTGATGATCAGAAGATATGAAAATAGAAAAGTATATCTATTCATATAAGACTGCGTGCCATTTAAAAAATGCGACTTTCTGATATATCGCCTACCAGAAGTTATATTTTCTCTATAAGATAGGGGTGCGTTCAGTTAATGTCTCCAAACCATCCATTGGAAATAAAAAACGTCTCATTCCTCAAGAGAAATGATTACAAATACCTTTACAATAGGTGGATATTGGTCGAAAATAAATAAGAAAACAACTACTTTCCCTGGCTATTGCCTCGACGGACGTTGGATTACATCCGATGTATAATCGTGCAAAGTCCTACAAGGTTCCTTTACAAATATTTGTGCGAAATGGATAAATGGTAACCACTTCACTCAGGCTGACCACCTGTAGACCGGTTTCAGGGATTTGCCCTCCATCAGTACGGGGTAGGTCAAGCAGACAAATTACTGATGTCTGCGAATCCAAATAGAACGATCGAAATCCATCCCTTTCTCAATTTCCTCAGTGTATAATATCAATCCATTTCGCAACAAACATTTACAAATACTTTTTTTTGTGGGGGGAAGAAAATCCTTTATGGACAGCTCACAGTAGTAGGAGTCACTGAGTTCGTGACTGGGCACCCTCTATACCTCCGCTGACACTTGGGCCCGCTGGCTCATTGTATATTGCCTGTTGTTCATATTCACGGCACCCATTCCGGTAATTTCGTGCCTTGCACAAGTTTGTACAAGTCCTTTACTGGGTGTGTGCTGTTCACCAATTGGTTGCCCGAAAATTGACTGTATCCTGCGAGCCAAAGCTCCGCAGTTGCTTAGTATATGTGATACTGTTTCTGATTCCTTACCGCATAATCTGCAATGTTAGCTCGCCATCGAACAGTCCCATTTTGTTAAGGTGCTCTTTTATTGGCGAGTATCCAGTTATGAGCCCCGTAATGGTTTTCGGTTGTTCCCTGTTTAAAGTTAGCAGGTCTGCTGTTTTCTTCGGCACGGTGTCTGTTTCCTGGAATGTTATTCCAGTATTGTTTGTGTTTTTCCAAAATCTAGTCTTCTACTTTCATAATTTCAACCTGAACCCATTCGCCTTCGAATGATTCTTATGATCTTCCACTGAACTTGAAAATTGTCAGAACTTAAAGAAAATAAGAATTCCATTCATATAAGAAGTAAAATATAAAATAACAGTTGAGTTACGTTTCATTGGACAAACTAGAAATCAGAAGATTATAATGTCCTGTGTATGTTTTAGATTGAAATTCATTTAGAGTTCTGGAGCTGAATTCTATGATATTCATTGGAAAAAATGTGAAGCATTCTATTGGAGACTGCTCTAGAAATATATTCGGAACGTTCACTGAGTATAGGCAACCGCTGCTAAGACGTACATATAGGCCAATCTTCGTTCGTAATTTTGTTATGATCGTCAAATGTATTTCATTTGCAACTTTATAAGAGAGTATCGGGATTTTGTTTATGTCTGGGGATCTAAAACAACGAGCGATTGATCCCGAAGTAACGTTACCATAGAGGGTTTCTGCTGACGAAGCTCCCTATTTCGCGAGCAATAAGCGCGTGGGTGAGAAGCTCTCAACCAATGGGGTTTCGAATACTGGCGTCCCCGAGCATTTTGAATCGCTTGAGGAGTTTGGGAAGGAATGTGTTTTGGGTGGTAACCACGAGCGTTCGACGATCGGGAATTTTGAGGAAATAATTTTGAAGTTCCAATGAGAACTGAAGTTTGATCATTTCGGGGTGATTAATACGCGTCGCGACACCGTGCGATAAAAAGTTTGCTATCAAAGATCGAAATTGATGGAATTTGACGCTCACGCGGAATAAACTGGAGATTTCAGCAAATTTTCAGTGATTGAAATATAATAATATAAAATTCGTTTGGTTAGGAAAAAGTGACCACTATTTTTGGATATACTCAACGAATCGCCAAGAGATAATGGGTTTTTAGCTCTTGGTGAGAAATCTTCAGGGTACAGGGCGTTCCTGAATATACATACTAACATAGTTAAATTCTGATGTTTCCGAATAAAATTTTTATTTTATGCTTTCTACCCAAATGTTCAACGATATATCTCATTCCCAATTTCGGGACTCAATACTTTCAATATGGAAACATATACAGGACATCATAATCTTCTGATTCCTAGTTAACCTTTTTAATGACAAGCTCTTATTCAAATGAACTTAAAAGTAAAAAATTATTGCTTTGGATGTGTGACGTAGGTTATTCCGTGAGTTATACATTCAAAAGCTTGTCGCGCCAAGTTTTCAGTTCGAATACAAAAGTTTTTGAATATATATCTCACGGAATAACCTACGTCAAAGCATTTTTTTTTTACTTTTCAGTGCATTTGAATAAAAGCTTGTTTTTAAAAAGGTTTTTAATTAATTATTTTATTTTGTGATTTTAGTACTTAATCTCTGTATTTTTATTAAAGCATCGTTATTATGAGGCCATTTTTCTGTAAGTTCTGAGATATCTAGTCCTTCAATGAGGAGGCCATTTAAAGATTAACTCATCTGCCATCTTGGAGTTGCCATCTTCAATTCATGAATTTCCACTGAAAATGAATAATCTTCGACTAAATTCATAATCTTCGACCCCGAAAACCCCCACATACCAATTTTGAATAGAATCAGACCATAAACACAGAGATTATCGGTCATCTTGGAGCCGCCATTCTGATTTTATGAATTTTGAAAAAAAAATCATAATCTTCGACCCTGAAAACTCCCACATACCAATTTTGAATCGAATCGGACCATAAACCTATATCTCGCCCGCCATCTTAGAGAGCCATTTTGTTTTTTTTTATAACAAAAATTCCATGAGCCGCCATTTTCATTCCATAAATTTTGACAAAAATTCATAATCTCCGACTCTGAAAACCCCCAATTTTGGTAGAATCGGACAAACCCACTACCCATGGCTGCCATCTGGAATTTATGGATTTGAACATGAAGTTCACAATCTACGTCTCCGGAAACCCCACATACCAATTTTGAATTAATCAAATTACCACAATCACAAAACTCGTCTGCCATCTTGGAGCCGCCATTTAGTTTTTTTCTTCAACGAAAATTTCATAATGCATTGTCACCGGGATTATGGACACCTGGCAAATTTCAGCTCAATCGGATGTCGTAAAGTGCTCCAAAAATGGATTACAAATTTTGAACCGAAATAATGACGGAATGACATACGAACGAAGCAAGTTAAATGAAAGCTTGTGATAATGAAATGAAAGCTTGTCAAAATACATAACAATTATAGATTGTTACAAAGCTTCCCCCTTGTAAAAAAAAAATGGCTACATTTGCCTTAATTTTTTTGCAACTCACCAAAACGCATTGAATAGGACGTTATTCTTGAATCAAATTACCTATTACGAAAATAAAATAACTTGTTACTGGCCAACATTTTGTGAGCCTAATCCTGAATAAGGTCCTGCTCAATCTCTTATATTTTATCAGGGTTATCCTAAGACTACGTACAATCTACATACTAAACACAGCTCAAATTCGGATGTTTCCGAATGAACAATTTATTTTATACTTTCTACCCAAATGTTAATTTTGGGACATACGCGATGCTAGGTAATAGGGCGGGCGTTACCATTTCTGAAGGGCTCGCATGCCCAAAATAAGTGAAACCCGAGAGTTAGTTATTCCTTGGGAGGCCCAGGATTTCACGTATTTTGAACGAACCATGTCAGAAAAATCAACCCTGATAGTAACCAATGTCATAGAAATCCATAATTTCCTGCTAAGAGAGGCGTATAGATTCACAGACATTTCAGATATTTCTGATCTTATTTTTTGGACTCAACAAGTCCGAAATAATGCTTATTTTCGTATGAAGGAATGTAACGTCACATATATTTTATTTTTCTCAATACAGACACATTTAAAATTCCTCTCTTGTTGTAATTATTTGCCGATTATATCGGTGTAGAATATTCCACTCTCAGAGGGAGAATTTCAGACTCTCAGAAGAAAGAACCTGAAAGAAAAATCACGAATGGCCAATGGCTGCAGTGAGCTGACTTCACCTCCTTTTGAACGTTCAGGTGACAGAAACTAGTGCCAAGCAAATGCCTCACTTTTGTCTAGTACAGTGATTTTCAACCTTTTTCATGATGCGACCCCCCTGGTATGAAAAAATATTTCGCGACCCCCCGACCCTTCGCTTTTTTATCATGTATGTATGTGTATGTTACAGTGTTACAAATATTCATTCCATACGAAGTTTCTATGCGTCTCCATAATTAGGATTTGGATATAAGTACATAATATAGTACGTTAAACACATTATTTTATAATTACATACATCGAATACGTCGCCAATTGTTAACTAACGCAATTCACGCACATAGGTATACGTACGTACGACCAAGGCCGATGCCGGTCGTCCGGCAAGTGTGGCTAAAGCAGGAAAACCTCACACTATTGCCGAAAATGTGATTTTACCAGCGGCTTTAGATATAGCAGAGATTATGTTTGGGAAACAAGAGGTAGAAAAACTCAAAAGTATACCTCTCTCTGACAATACCATTCAACGCAGGATAAGCGATATGTTCACTGACGTTCGTGATCAAGTCATAGAAAAAATAAAGGAAAGTACTTTTGTATCTTTGCAATTTGACGAATCCACGGATATTGCGGGTTGTGCAGTTTGTAGCTTTGTTGCGTTTTGAATCCAGTGAAAAATTAATGGAAGAAATACTATTTTGCAGAGCGCTTCCCACAAATACTACAGGTCAGTGCTTGCATAACATATTCCTTGAAGCTACGCAAGATATGAATATCGATTGGGCAAATAAATGCATTGCTATTTGCAGCGACGGAGCAAAAGCGATGACTGGTGCGGAGAGTGGATTTATTGCTAGGCTGAAAGAACAGATGCCAAACGCTTGTTGGGTGCATTGCTTTCTCCATCGCCGAACTCTTGCGGCCAAAACCTTACCACAGGAATACAGCCAAGTTCTAAATATTATTATAAAAATTGTAAATTCTATTAAAGGAAAAGCGTTGCAGACACGATTGTTTCGGATTACTGCAAGATATGGGGCACTCCACCAAAATTTAGTTAGTTAGGTGGTTGTCCAAAAGGCAAAGTACTGACCAGAGTTATGGAACTTGGTGCTGAACTTTTAATATATTTTACAGCAGGCCAAGTCAGAATATTCTGAATTCATTTGCGACCCGGAATTTCGTTTGAAATTAGCTTTTCTTTCTGACTTATTTGAGCATTTAAATATCTTGAATAAAAGTCTTCAAGGGCGAGATGAAAATGTCATCACTGCAAAAGACAAAATACATGGTTTAACAAAAAAAATTGACTTGTGGTCGTCGTCTATAAATCAAAATAACTTCGATTCATTTTCGTCGACACAATCTTTTACTGAAGAAGTCTGATGTGAGATAAACATCAAGGCATATATACCTGGTATGAAAATGGTGTTAGATAATTTGAAAGAAGAATTTGTCATTACTCTAGTGCAAGAGACATCGGAGGACACTGGGCAGAGGTGGATCTTAAATCGTTTTAAATGCAGCTATAAATGAGGTTAATTTGCCAACCAAGCTCAAAGAGAATCTGCTAGAATTATCTGCCGATGGGATGTTACACTTGGAATTCAAGTCTGCTAATTTGGATACCTGTTGGTTGAGGAGAAAAACAGAATACCCGAATTGACAACTGAGGTTTCGAAGTGTTTGATTCCATTTGCCAACTTTACTTATGCGAGTTGCATTTCCATCAATGGCCCAAATAAAAGTAAGCAAAGAAATCGCTTAAATTTGGAAAACGATTTAATTATATGTGTAGCAAATACAGATCCACGATGGGAGAAATTATTAATCAAAAACTAGCAAACCTTCGCATTAACATGAGTCTTAGGATTTTATTTTTTGTTAATTTGTTTGTATTAACATACAAATGTTTGAGTATATTCTTTTGTTAAAATTCTCACACTTAATAAATCAATCTTTTAATATTTATTTTTTTAAGAAGTTGTTCTCTCGACCCTCTGGCGACCCCCTACAGAAGCTTCACGATCCCAGGGTCGCGACCCACAGGTTGAAAACACTGGTCTAGTATAACACTTTATCAAAATTGATGCTATTGCTCCACATACCTTAGTGACAGCAGCTGCCCTTATAATATGTAAATATTATATGCAAAATATATTATTCTTTTGGGAAAGAAATAGTGTGACTATACCTTTACACGAGGAGTTGAGATAGATGAGTAAGTATAGAACATTCTAGTCTATATCTGTCTATTAAAAGAAAAATGAAAAGCACAGTTCATACGTCCACAATAGGGACATTTTTGTCAAAATTCATAAATCCAAAATGGCGGCTCCCAGGTGACGGCCGAGTTTTTATTAGGGTCCGATTCGATTCAAAAAATTTGGGATGTGGGGGTTTTTTCGGATCGGAGAATATTAATTTTGTCAAAATTCATTGATTTAAGATGGCGGCCCCAAGATGGAGGACGTGTTTTGTGAGTATGGTCCGATTCAAAGTTAGTATGTGGGGGTTTTCAAGGTCGGAGATTATGGAATTGTTGTCATAAATTTATAAATTCAAGATGGCGGCTCCGAAATGGAGGACGAGTTTTGTGATTATGGTACAATTGGGTTCAAAATTAACATGCGAGGGTTTTCGGGGTCAGAGATTTTGGTAATTTTTTGTCTGAATTCATAAATTCAAGATGTTTGCGAGTTTTGTGATTATGGTCCGATTGATTCAAAATTGGTATTAGGTGATTTTGCGTTCGGAGATTTTGAATTTTTGTAAAAAGGTATAAATTCAAGATGGCGGCCCCAAGATGGAGGACGCGTTTTCTGATTATGGTCATATTTTATTCGAAATTGGGATGTGGGGGGTTTTTAGGTTC
>JAFIRS010007986.1:0-20340 GCA_018342105.1 Gonioctena quinquepunctata | reverse complement strand
AAGTGTTTATACTGAGCTGCCGCCGCCGCGCACACTTTCCTCAACCGGAAAATTCTCCGATTCCTCTGGTGTTACCAAGCAGAGGCAGGGATCTTTAACGATTTCAACGTCCATGAACTCGGGACCGCCATCTTAACGTCCCTCCCCGAATTACAGAATTTCTATAGCTATATATAGATAGATAATATTTATTCACGTATAACCTTCAACAGGAAGTGAAAAGTCACACCCATAGTATTACAATAGTAACTGACATAAAAACACAAAACATTACATATATAAATCCTTTTGTGAGGAAATTCAAAATACATTGACAATTAAGCAATGGGTTAAGCCTCTGTATTCAGCTATAGAATAAAATGATTTCCCTTTAAAATGCTTTTTTATTGATTTTTTGAATTGACCTACATTACCAACATTTTTTAGTTCTGGTGGAATTTTGTTGTAAATAGTGCTGCAGACATATAGTGGACCTTTTTTAAAAGTTATTAGTTTGAAATTTCTTATATGTATATTACAAGCATTTCTTGTGTTGTGGATGCTATTGTTGGGTATAAACAGGGACATATTACATTTTACAAATAGGGATGCTTCCAATATTAATATATTGTAGACAGTCATTATATTGTTGGATGAAAATACTTGGCGACATGAGTCTAGTGGTTTTATACCAAAGATGAGTCTAATAATTCTCTTTTGAAGTATGAATATTCGATTTATATCTACTGCTGTGCCCCAGAAGATTATTAAGTATTTTAAATGAGGATGCACTAGAGAATAGTAAGTGCTTAACAATTGTTTCTGGGACAAAATAGACTTCAGATTCCGTATTGCAAAATATGCTGGGCTCAGTTTTTTGTAGATGTTCTTGATGTGTCAGCCCATGAGAGGTTTCGATCTACATAAAGACCCAGAAATTTGGTTGAATCAGCCTCTTCAAGCATTTTATTGTTAAGGACAATTTTGATATTTTGACTCGGTCGTCCGAGTTGAAAATATATATTTTGTTTTATATTCGTTGATAATGAGTTTGTTACAGCTACACCATTCATGAAAATGGTTAAGTAGATTGTTTGCCTCATACTGAACTTCTTCACATGAATCTCCTGTTCCGCTTATAGTTGTGTCATCGGCGAACATAACAAGGTTAAGATCTTGTAGCAAGTGGTTATCAAGATCATTAATGAAAATCCGGAAGAGGAGGGGTGCCAGGACGCTTCCTTGGGGTACGCCTAGGTTTATTTTTTGTGTTGAAAGTTTTATATTGCCCACTCTTACAATAATTTGACTATCAGATAAAAATGATTCGATCCATTTATTCGAAGGTTCACGAATACCCATACACAATAGTTTTCCCTTTGTCAACACAGTCGAAAGCACGAGTGAGGTCAAAGAAAGTAGTTACGACATGTTTTCCTTGGTCAATTGACTCATAAATATTTTGAAAGAGGCTGAATGCAGCAGTGTTTGTAGAAAAATTTGGCCTGAAGCCGTGTTGCTTTGTTGATAGTAGTCTGAAATACAAATTCTTTTTTGTATTATTTTCTCGAACAGTTTTGAAAAACATGAGAGAATAGTAATGGGTCGGTAGTTTTCTATTTGACTTATGTCGCCTTTTTTGTGGAGTGGAATTATCATACCAATGTTTAAAAGATTTGGGAATATTCTTTGTGAAATTGACAGATTGAAAATAAAGCATAAGGGGTAGATGATGTAGTACGCAACATATTTTAGAACTTTTATAGGTAGTCCATCATGACCACAGGAGTTTTTGTTGGTTATTTCGGCTACTTCCTCGGCCGTTATTTCATAAAAGTAAAGCGAGTTGTTGCAAGTTTGGCCTATGGTAAAATTTTTGTTTTTGTGGTCACCAAAAGCTATGTCCACTGCCTTTTCAGGAGTATATTCGAAAAGTAGTTACAGAAACTATTTGAGATGTCTAGGGGGTTTGTTATTTTGTTGCAATCCTCAACAGTGATAGATGTAATGTTTAATTGTTGTTTTAATCTGCCTAGAGTAGTGTTAACAATGTTCCACATTTCTTTGGTGGTATTAGAAGCATCTAGAATGTTGTTGTGATAAAATTCTTGTTTATGTAATTTTAGTTTATCGTGAAACTTTTTTTGAGTTTTTGTATTCCTCAGTTATAATTGGGTTCTTTGTATTTTTCTGGAGCCAATATAGATTTTTTACTCGTTTGCTTCCTTCAGAAAAAGTTCCCTGCCTCATTGGGATCATTTAGTTTGTAATGGTCGCTCATATCTGTTAAAGAAAGCTTGAGTTTTAGGTTAGAGGTTATTTTCGGTGAAGTGTATTTTGTATGTTTTTTTTTCAGTTTTTTAGTGTGTTTTGTGGTACTTAAAAGTTTGCAAATTGTATTTTATGGTCTGATATGTCAATATCTTCATTTCTGCCACTTTTCAGGGGGATATTTGTCATTATGTAATCGATTGCTGATCTTGCGTTATTAAAATATCTCGTGCTCATTGATACAACGCCTGCAGATGTGAATATTCTACGCTATAGTTATACGGACTTCTAACGCGAGTCTTCCCAGGCAGGTGGTCACCGATAAGACTCTCCTCAATCCCAGAACTCAAACAGACCAACACATCCCCACACATCGGCCTCATCAAAACAACCAACTCGCCATTACAACCCCCACTCGAATAATGTTCCACAAATACAAACTCAAAACATTTCTCCAAAATAAACCACAACATCTGGACCGGGTTATCTGAACCGGGTTTTTTTATTTTACCTTTTTCCCGGATGACATTCACGAATACTGACATCAAAATTTGCAACAAGCCAACTATCGTAAATAAGAAAAGATATGACGCTCTCATAATCTATGCAGGAGTGGAGCAGAAAGACAATCCAAATCGAAAAACCAAATTCTGTTACATGCCGGACAGAACGGCTTACACCAGTAGAGGTATCCCCTTCGCGCCCGCCATAGGAAGGAAGGCAAGCTGGATTCCTACACCCTGTCGTAGGAAGATTGTTGTACTTATTTTTTTTTTTTGAAGTTGGGGAAAATCATTACCTCACAGCAGAGAGATAGTATGGGAGTCACCGAGTTACCCACCATTACCCACTGAAAACTCCACCCAGTTGGATCGTCTGGGCATGACCTCCGATGAATCTTGTGATGTATTTTGCCTGTTGTTCACATTTACAGCCCCCATTCCAGTGATTTGGTGCCTTGCACAAGTTTGTACAAGTCTTTCAATGGGTGTGTGCTATACAATTTCTGTTCGGCAATTGGTTTCCTGAAAATTTACTGTCTTCTGCGATCCAAAGCTCCGCAGTTACACTGTGTGTGATACTGTTTCTGGTTCCTTACCGCATAATCTGCAAGTTAGGTCCCATCTTGTAACGGTGCTCTTTTACTGGAGAATGTCAAGTTATGAGCCCCGTAATGGTTTTCAGTTGTTCCCTGTTCAAAATTAGCAGGTCATCTAGCGAGTTCGTCGGCTTTTTCATTCCCTGCAAATCCCTGATGTCCTGGCACCCAAATCAGCTTGACACGGTATTGTTCTGCCAGTATTGTCAGTTCCTTTTTGCAGGTCCATACCAGTTGATGTGGTAGCCTGACTACACAGAGCCTTAAGTGCTGCCTGGTGGTCTGAGAGAATGTGGATCTGCTTCTCTACTATTACTCTCCTATTGTTTTCCTTCACACATTGAAGAATTGCGTAGACCTCGAATACAGAAGTGTAATTACCCAGTGAGTAGCTAAACTCGGTCCTTGAGTTTCTAGAAAATACTCCCGCTCCCGCGCCAATCTGCATCTTTGACCCATATCTGTATCAGATCTTGCCCTGTAGAATGGTGTTGAGTTCTGTGTTGTTTGTAGAATGGTGTTGAGTTCTGTGTTGTTCCATACAGTTCTGTCTGGTGAGGATACCCTGTATGTCTTGTCAAAGGAGAATCGTTTCGCAATGTGATCTGGTCTCAGGTCTAACATGTCTCTGCTGACAATGTGTCCTGTCCCAACGTTTATGTTGTCCAGTGTGTTGCTCAGTCTGAGGGCACCTTGCCTTTCCTTGTATCACCAAGTGAAGGGGAGACAATCCCAACAGTGTCTCCATGGCTGCAGTGGGCTGTGATTTCATTGCCCCTGTAATACCTAGGCAGGCAAGTCTTTGCACCTTGCCTAGTTCAGTTTTAGCGCTCCTTTGCTGTGTCTTTGGCATACGTTATGGCCGGTTTTACTACCATGTTGTAGAACCAGTGGTTTCAATATGTGGTTTGATCTTCCCAAAAGAGAGTATTGCCACAAATAATGTGGCATTCCACTGTACAAAAGTGTGTTTTTAAATGTTGTTGTCACCCACCAACGCCTCTGCTGCCGTTTCTTCTTTTTCTGTGTACTAACAGAATGTTTTATTAAAAACCCCGCATTTGCTAATAATGAATCGTCCTCGTCGCTAAACATTTCTACTAGCTCTAGTCGCACCGAACCCTCCCAAACGATGTCAAACTCAAATCTAAATTTTGGTGTGGAAGTACGCATTCCAATCCCTTCCAACGCCAAACCCCAACGGACAAATGATTGGGTTCGGTTACTCAGTCGCCGCAGCAGTCGGAAAATTTTGATTCATTTATACTTTCAGCGTAGCTCATGAGCTTGTTGTATGAGTATAAAATTTTATAATCTTCAAACGCCGAATTTCAAATGTTGAAACATTTGAATGGTAGATTTGGAATACTCATATATCTATTTTTCATAAATTAACCCTAATTTCCTGAGAAAAATAAATATTAAAAACTCTTAATATCCCATTTGCCCAAAATTACCAGAAATTGAACATGTCTGCTCCAGAATACTAAGTTTCATGTCATTCGTCTGTTGCCGCTGTCGCAGGAGATAAAAATTGGCAATTTTTGGGCGGCAGCGATAGCGGCTAGTTCAACGGTTACGTATTTATTAACGCACACATGTACGATTGCACACTCAACTTCAAATGGCAACTAGAACTGCAGCGACAACGTCTGCGTTTCGATCTATAAATCCAGCTCCAGTCGCTGTATTGTATTTCTTTGTTTCACTTTTCGCTGGGCCAATATAGATTACCAGGTTGTTGATAGTTCCTGGCAGGCATACCTTTTAGTTAAACTCTGCGGTTGCTTCTCAATTTCGATGATTTCTCTGGTTGTCCCCGAAGATAAGTTCTTGTCACTCACTAATGATTGCGTATTCTCGACAGATCATTAATTTCGAAGTTACAATATCATTAACGAGTGACAAGAGCAACCAGAGGAGCCATCGAAATTGAGATGCGACCACATAGTAAAATAAAAGGGATGATAGCCAGAAACATTCAACAATCTAGATTGGCTCACCGATAGATGCAACAAATAATCACAATGGACATACGGCAACAGCGGATTCATCAACGAGTTCTTCGGCCCGCAGGCATACAATCAGGCGTGATAGACACGCATACCGATGTTACCATCCACCACTATAGATTGAGGAGTACGGCACGAAGAGATCCGTAGATAAATTAATTAGACATCACCTGAGGATGGCAAAGATGATGTTGCCGAAACGTCGTGGAATTGAAACTCTTGAGGACCAATGCCACGATACGTGGAGAGAAACCCGGTTCAACATTGGTTCATATTATAGCCACAAGCCAAAAGAGAGTACTTTGGAAAACATTCTTCTTTGCCTCATTCACCTTTATGAGTTCTTAATTAAGACTGGAATAGAAAATCGAATTACTATCTGAATAACATTGCAAATTTTCAATTTCAGATTTTTTCTTTTGAGTCAGGGGCTTTTCAGAATATCTATCAGATGTAGTTCAATGTCCAGCGTGGCTTTAGCCGGAGAAGTAGTTGTTTTCTGTCACAAAAAATAACTTCATTTCTATCGTGGCTTTTTCAATTCACAAAAAAATATTTCTATCAATATTCAATTGAGAATGTTTCCCTTTTCAACATGAATACCCCACAAGAGGTTGTTATATTGACGTTGGGAGATAGTGACTAAAGTTTATCTTTCAGTCGCAGATGATTCCACATCTGATTTTATGAACATCCTGTTCATATTTTCAACAAATTAATTTCTCACATGTGCTAAAATTAATTGATTGTCTTCCATCACAGTTTGAAATGGGAAAGATATATTATGTGTTACGCTTTCAAATCCTGTTCTCATAATATCCATTTGTTTAACTCCTAAATATCATAAACTGCACTTAGATATCGACAATGTTACACATTTCTTCAAGTTTTTGACTAGAGGTCGTTGAAAAGTTTCGCGGTCATGGCATACACACTATTTTTCGAGCAATCGTCAAAATTATTAAACTAGATAATTGCAAATAAATATATTATTGCTTTGAAATCGACAGCAGTTCAATTTAATTAACAAAGTCACAGCGTTGCTATGGAACTATGGTTGAATATATATATGTTGTTATGTTATGTTATGCCAGTTATAAGTTTAAAAAGGAAAAAACCCACAAAAAGAATAATTACTAAATAGTTATTAGTTTCAAGAGATTGTTTTTACATAATTTTGGAAGTTCTATTTATTTGTAAGCCTATGTATAATATGGATAGATAAAAATGTCAAAATACTATAACACAATCAATTTCATACACTGTCATAATGATTATAACCCATAATTGGTGAAAAGACAACAAAAAGTCTAGATTTACAAAATTTTCATGAATAAAAAGTGATCAACACATTTATAAATTTGAAACATACAGTATATGAAATTGTAGCTAACTAAAAGCAGCCAATGGTAGAACAGCAAACTTCTTGATGAGAATAGCCAATCAGGGAATAGATGGTCATATGGAAAATTGGAAGAGAGAATAACAACGGGGTGATGTCATAAGCTATTATTATTGAAATATGTACATAGTAATAAGAATGGGAAAATAGTTGTATATATAAATTATATAAGATGAACCCAAACAGTGAAATGTGACAATTTGGTGCGCGAATTCAAACATTCAAATGAAAAAGAAGAGGGAAAAATGGTATCCAAAGGAACAACAAACAAAGCCACAAAGGAGATCGAAAAAAATTTACAAGGGAATGCCACGCAACATTTTGGGAGAAAGAAAAATGAAATAATTCTAACATTAGAAGAAAAAAAACCAATATTACCTTAATTATACAACATATCCAAGTGTCCAAAGCTGATTTCTGCATCTGTATGGTTCCTGATTTATGGTATTGGAGTTCCTGATAGAGCTTGGAGTGAGAAGGGATCCAGTTTCAGGGCATATCTTGAACTCTGACATCTCCAGCAGGTATAAAAACTTTAATAGTGCACATCCGGTCCTGAACAATTTCACAAATAACGTATCTCACATCTGAAGAACTTTATTTCACTTTATTTTGAACTATAACAGAAAACTTCACTCTCAAGGAAAAAGTTAGGTTGTGTCTATCTATCCATGATTTGATTTTAATGATTATCCGTGAATATTCGTAGATTCACATTAGTATAAGTTATTTCTCGTAGGCCAGGTAAAATTAAGTCTTCCTGAATAAAGGAAATAATTGCTTTTGATACTTTGTTGTTTGTTTTCTTACAATGATCAACAATCATAACAATGACCATTGAATAAACTGAAATTAGACAGCAGTGGTTAGTGGCTCTATTGCCTGAACCGGCTATCTGAGGTAAGAGGCGTACCAACTGTTGCTTAGCCGTGGTGATAAAAGTGATAACAATTGGCAGCAGCGTGACGAGAGAACATTGACGTTCGCTAGCAATTATTATTACAGCATACAATACAGGGCGAAAATATCTATCTATATCATATCAATTTGGCTCACAAAAAAGAATAGCCAAAATTATTAGCAATCTTCATTATATAACAACAACTATTATTATTCAATTTATCAATACATAACAATATATATATACCGGGTGTCCCAGAGCTTTTAGGCCAGCAGATATTTCAGTTATTTGCGGAAATAAAAATTAAAAAAAAGAACGTGTCGTAGGAGACCATAAGCTCGTTCATGCAGCATAGGAAAATCCACCCCCTGGCAAACAACCCCCGAGAAACCACCCCTAACTTTTGTTTTTCAAATTGCACCCTCATGTTTGTTTTGGTTCCACTCACAGTCTTTTTCATTTCTCATTCAATAATGTATCATGGTAGCTAGAATAGCATGCAGAATTATGGCAAATAAAAATACAAATGAAATAATAATTTATAAGCTCATCTATATTTTGAATAAAATATTATACTACAGAAATCGTTCAAAATGTTGGCCAGCACTTGCCTTACATGCATCAAGTCGCCGAATCAGCGCGCGAGTACAGGAAGCTCTAATAATATCTGGAGTAACGGTATTACAAGCCTCTGAAATTTTCTGGGTTAAATCTTCAATATTTATTGGTTGAGTTTCGAAGACAACTCGTTTCAAATATCTCTATAAGAAAAAATCCAGTAGCGTGAGATCTGGAGAACGTGCAGGCCATCGAACAGGTCCACTATTTCCAATCCAACGGTCTTGAAAGATATTATGGAGGAATGTGGTAACTATATTATGGTTATGTGCAGGAGCACCATCTTGTTGCCACTACATTTGTTGTCGTTCTTCAATTGGAATATCTTCTAGTAATGCAGGAATGCAAGTTTCTAAGAAATGTAGATATCAGTGGGCCGTCAAAGTGTCTTGGAAAAAATGAGACGTCCATTATGTAACCCACACCACACGTTCACACCCCACATTGTTTGGAAATTGGTTTCTCGTATCCAGTGAGGGTTGTCCTGTGACCAATAGTGCATGTTATGTCCGTTAACAGTGCCATTATTATGGAAGCGGGATTCGTCACTCCATAAGATTTGATCGAGGAAGTTGGGATTGTCATGGACTAAAACTTGAATGTGAGCAATGAATGCCATTCGTCTTTCGAAATCTGTAGGTCAGAGTCCTTGGTGTAAATATATTTCAAAGGGATGATACCTGTACTGTTTGAAAATTCTGTGCACAGACGACTCACTGATCCCAATCTCCACCGCCAATGCACGAACCGAAATATGAGGATGTGCTTCGGCGTAGGCCAACACATTTATACAATTTTCCTCGGTTCGTACAGGAGTAGGATGTGCTTGATGTGTTTTCCCTGGAAATGATCCCGTTCGCATTGTATTTTCTACATACGAAAACGTCTTGCGACCTGGTTGTCGACGATCAGGAAAGCGCTGCTCATACAGCCTATCCGCAGCACGTTCATTCTTTTGGCATTCACCCAAAATTAGAAGCATATCAACGTATTCGTTGGGAGTTAAGGTAAAAGGCATTCTGATATTTAACAACAATATCACGACTGATCGCAATTTGTCATCCAGATACCGTAGGAATAAAACAAAGCACAAAAAGTTCTAACATTTTATTGACTCTTTTTCTCTAACATCCACTTTTTCTTGTCTCTACAACGTGGAACCATTCATTCAGTCCAATTAATAGTACCCACTAACAAATTAAATTTTATCGACTTACTATCTTCACAACTACATATTATGATATATCGATGAATAAGGAATGAAACGGGCTGTAAGTTAAACAGCAACAAACATGAAGGTGCAGTTTAAAAAACAAAAGTTTGGGGTGGTTTCTCGGGGGTTGTTTGCCAGGGGGTGGATTTTGCTATACTACATGAACGAGCTTATGGTCTCTTACGACACGTATTTTTTTTCAATTTTATTTTCTGCAAATAACTGAATTATCTGCTGGCCTAAAAGCTCTGGGACACCCGGTATATATATATATATATATATATATATATATATATACAAACCATTTTAGCAGTTCTTGACAAAACGGAAATATGTCTGATACTGCTAGTGATATTTTAGTATCTTGCACTCCTCCAGAGCTAAAAAATAATGTAATGTTGGAACATTCCGTTTTAATACCTGAAAATTATAAACGGCAGTACGAAAAATGTTACAGCGAGTAAGATTGGTGTGACAAACAGAATGTAAAATAATCCTTGTAGACCAGGGTCGATAATTTTTGAAACAAAAAAAAAAGTAGGATGAAACGTTTTGGAAAAGGAAGAGAATATAACAAAAGTGAAAAGAAAAATAATTTACGGGCGATCTGAGGTCGGGAAGTGGAAGGGGGTGAGTTTTAAGGGTAAAAAACGGTTAATCTCGATTTCCGACAAAACTACAAGTTCTATGAAAAAAAGTTAAAAGGCAAAGTTGTAGGTAATAAAAAGATCTACTACTTTGGTGTTCACACTTTTTTCACATAACCCCAAAATTTATGTGAAAAATTGAAATAACCAAGTTTTTGATTTTTTATTTTTATCTTTTACAAAAAAAAAACCGCGAAATTTGGTGAAAACTTACCATTTTATGTCCCAAACACACTGTAATTTATTTGATTTGAAATATTTATTTTTTCACCTTAGTTTGACTTAATATCGAAAAGTCGGTGGACTTTTTATTCGTTGAAATCTCTACTTTCTGATGGTGAAAAGAAAAATATACATTACTATGGTAAATCCAATCCAATAATATTTATTTTCATCTTTTATATAGTACATTACATGACTTAACTAATAGACTAACTATTTACATATATACATATTATATACGAATTGAGCTTCCAGTAAATTAATGTTTATGTTATTGTGGCTTTTTTCAGTCTCCTACTTTCGTCTATACATTACTATGGTTTACACATTACTATGGAAAATGTTCTCAGAAAATACAAAGAAATAACAGGTAAGGTAAAAGCACAATATTCCGCCGTAGTTAAGGGTTTTTTGAGTTTGAATTCAAATATTAGAAAAACAGATTTAGTTATATCATGCTTGGCATTTTTAGAAAGTGAAATGATATGTTCTGAAATATAGGCATATATTTTTTTTACATAATATAATGTCTTTTTTGATTAATATTTTTTTTTTTGAATGTCAAAATCTCCTAATTCCGACGTACATTTTTGACTTTGACCCTAATTCCGACCTAAGAGGTCCCTAATTCCGACACATTTTTTTTAATTTTTATTTTATTTTAAATATGGTTGTAATTAACACAAAAAAACATTAAATACGAGAAAAATATGTGGAATGATATATTTTTTAAAGTAATAAAGATATTACAACATTCAAAAATAATCCTTTTATGATAAAAAAAACACAAATTTGTAACAACTTAAAAGTATTTAAGTAATAAGTACTGAAAATGTGTACCTAAGTATTTCATTGACAAGAATATTGCACTTTTAGTCCATATCTTTTATCTCAGGAACAGAGTAAAATTCTCTCTTATTTATAAGACGAGGAGCACTTATACGAGAAACAATTTCATCTTCTCCGTACCAGATGACATCCCCAATAGTTGGCCATCTCCAATGTATCCCAATTCGTTCCATGGCCTTAATAAAAAATTTGGTTTTGTCTCTGTCAATAACTTGTCCAGGAAAATATTAATTTTCATATATAATAATCACGTAATTATATTCTTGATAACCGCATTCACTTTCTACTTGTTCGTCTTTTGATTTGTCTGAATTCATTGTGATATCTTCTGATTTTCCTTCTTACTGTTCTTTTCCGGTCGCTACGTTCTCATGTTCTCTATCAATTTATGTTTCTTCTGCTTGTGGTTGTTCTTGGTTTATTTGTTCTTGGTCTACTTTTTTTGTAGGTGCCATTTTGCTGAAAATAAAAAAAAAGATGTACTTAAGTATAACAATGTTTATTTATTCATTTATTCATTCGTTCATTCGTTCAATCGTTCATTCGTTCATTCGTTCATTCTTTCATTCGTTCCTTCTTTTGTTCGTTCATTCATTCATTCATTCTTCATTCATTCATTCATTCATTCATTCTTCTTCATTCATTCATTCTTCATTCATTCATTCATTCATTCATTCATTCATTCATTCATTCATTCGTTCATTCATTCATTCATTCGTTCATTCATTAATTCATTCATTCATTTATTCATTTATTTATCTATTCATTTATTTATCTATTCATTCATTCAGGCATACAAAGGCCCAATATACAATCAAACAAAATATTTTAAAATTAGAATATTTCAAACATTACTTACTCATCTAGGTATATGAGCCTATTTAAGGCGGAATTACCTTCTGGACCATAAAAAGAGGATGCTTATGCCGACGTATTTTTAAGGTTCTGTCAGATTTGTGTCAATAATTATTTTGAAAAAAAACAAATAAAAATAAAATCTTGAACTCACTTTTTACCTAAATTAAGAATGTTTTCACTTTAGAAGAGTTGTTTTTTTAGTTTTATTGAACATTCAAAGTTTGTTGTGGGTACAGATATTATTAAAAAAAATCCTCTTGGGACACATTCTTTTAACATAAAAAACTTAGTTTTCTAGTGAGAAATCTATACGACGTATTTTGCTCCTAGCATATATTAAGGCCCAATTTACAGTTAAAAAATATTTTTTTTTCTAATTGGAGTTCAAATAGGTTTTAAAATTTGATTTGAATACAACAGGAGAAAATCCTTATTTTGACGTATTACGGCGACATTAGCTCTGGTAACAAAAACGGGCCCTTATTCGAACGTATTTGTTAAAGTTTGTGTCAAAATAATAAACCAAAACCAATAAAAAATTATTTTTAAAACCATTTCCTTGACATAAAAGAAAAATGCAACCCGCTTGGGTGAACAAAACTTTTAATTTTCGAAATATTTTTAATCACTTCAATCGATCTACTTACCATAATGGAGACGTTTTTTCACTCACTGTGACAACAGACAGACCCAGTCGGAATTAAATGCAAACTAGATCCAAACGAGAGTGGCTTACCCCACCACTTTGGCGCTGTTGCGCAATCTAAAAAATTCTGTAACGGATACATTTGATCGCGTTTAGATATTCGTTGCCAGTTTAAAGAAATTGACTGACAAAGTTTGCCTTATGAAATAGGGCGGGATAAGGGCTCGATTTAGCATACGTCGGAATATGGTGCTTTTACCTTAGTAAGGCCCAGACCCTCCTAGCCCCTTCCCCACTTCCATATGAAATACCTATTGATGGGCTAAAATTTTCCGTAGGTCACTCAGGTATATAAGTTATTTCAAAATAGCAATAAATAGGCATCTACGCATATAATTTAAAGAAGATTCTACAACTTTCTCAAAATATTGTAGATTTTCGCATTCGAGTTTTTTTCGTTTCTTTGCATTTTCTGAGAACATTTACCATAGTGATGTATTTTTTTTTCACCATATCTATCAGATGTAGTTCAATGTCCAGCGTGGCTTTAGCCGGGGAAGTAGTTGTTTTCTGTTAGACATTCACAAAAAATAACTTCATTTTAATCGTGGATTTTTCAATTCACAGAAAAATCTTTCTATCAATATTCAATTGAGAATGTTTCCCTTTTCAACATGAATACCCCACAAGAGGTTATCTTGACGATGGAAGATAGTGACTAAAGTTTATCTTTCAGTCGCAGATGATTCCACATCTGATTTTATGAACATCCTGTTTATATTTTCAACAAATCAATCTATCATACCCCATGACAGGTTTTAATGTCAGAAAACACTAATTTCAAAGTGTCTCTCCAAAAGAAATGATTCTAACTTTTTCCATCTTTGCAAAGTGAGATTGCTTCTTGAAAATGTGTTTCCCATTTCTTCCGGTCTTCCTGATGATCGTGGAAGCGTGAAATAGATTTTCGTCGACAAAAATGTATTGAAGACCTAGTGAATGCGATGTCTCTCCTGCGTCAATGTTACGAATGATTTCTGGTGAGTACTCTCTTTTGGAAAACATTCTTCTTTGCCTCATTCATCTTTATGAGTTCTTAATTAAGACTGGAATAAAAAATCAAATAACCATCTGAATGAAAATGCAAATTTTCAATTTCAGATTTTTTCTTTTGAGTTAGGGCCTTTTCCGAATATCTATCAGATGTAGTTCAATGTCCAGCGTGGCTTTAGCCGGGGAAGTAGTTGTTTTCTGTTAGACATTCACAAAAAATAACTTCATTTTAATCGTGGATTTTTCAATTCACAGAAAAATCTTTCTATCAATATTCAATTGAGAATGTTTCCCTTTTCAATAGAGATTTCAACGAATAAAAAGTCCACCGAATTTTTAAAAAAAGCTGATATTTAGACGCGAGAATTTTCGATTGAAAATTAGGGTGCTTTTTCGATATTAAGTCAAAATAAATATTTCAAATTACAGTGTGTTTGGGACATAAAAAGATAAGTTTTCACCAGATTTCGTGGATTTTTTTTTGTAATAGATAAAAATAAAAAACCAAAAACTTGGTTATTTCAATTTTTCACATACATTTTGAGGTTATGTGGGAAAAGTGTTACCTACAACTTTGCTATTTAACTTTTTTCCAAAGGACTTGTAGTTTTGCCGGAAATCGAGATTAACCGCTTTTTACCCTCAAAAACTCCCCCCTTCCGCTTCCCGACCTCAGATCGCCCGTAAATTATGTTTCCTTTCATTTTTGTTATATTCTCTTCCTTTTCCAATGGGTTTTTTCACTTTTTACCATTTTTAAAGGCTTTAGCCCTGGTCTATTGTCATTGTCGTATTTTAGAAATGTAAAATTTGGAAGTGACGTTTGGTTTGGCGGCCGTTGCTCTGGGTAACGGCCGCTAAATACAATTTCGCGGACTGTGTTGAGAGCGCGAAATACTCATTACGCGTGCTATTGCAAGAAATAGTTATTTGTATGCCAAGGCCGCGAAATACCTTTGTAGCGTACCGAAAGAAAAGTTATAGCCGAGGCCGCTTGCGGCCGAGGCAGGATAATCTTGAGGTCTCTAAAAAGTTTCACGGCTATGGCATACACACTATTTTTCGTGCAATCGTCAAAATTATCGAACTGTATAATTGCAAATAAATATACTATTGCTTTAAAATCAACAGCAGTTCAATTTAATGGACAAAGTCACAGCGTTGCTATGGAAATGATATGTTTGAATACATACAAAATATTTTGACAGTTCTTGACAAAACGCAAATATGTCTGATACTGATAGTGATATTTTAGTAACATGCACTCCTCCAGAGGTAAAAAGTATTGTAAATTCGGCGCTTTCCGTTAGTAAGTATTTATTGTTAATTCAAAAATTAATGCTGTATTCATTAAAAAAATTATCCTTGTCATTGTCGTATTTTAGAAATGTCAAATTTGGAACTGACGTTTGGTTTGGCGGCTGTTGCTATGGGCAACGGCCGCGAAATTAAATTTCGCGGTCTGTGTTGCGAACGCGAAATACTCTACTCCAGTCATTTAAGCTTAAATTAGGTAAGAATCTCGGAATTCGAGACACCCAGCTGTAAGTCTGTAAATAGTTGTATATTGACACCCTAAAAGTTGTCTCAAAACCTACATATGGTAGGGTGTAAGCAACTATTAAATTTCAAGGTCAAAGGTCACAAAAATCGGTTTTTTGCGCATTTTTTGGAAATATCTCATTTCCTATGGGTTTTTTGCTATTTGCATTTATTATCAATATTGTAGAATACAAAATTCTCTACAAATTTAGATAGAGGGCGGAGAGCGCGCGGTCACCGCATCACTTCAGGTCAACCGGTGCCTCCGGTCGAAAACGCGCCATATATAGTTGATGAACTATCAATAAATCAATGATTATAAATATTTGTCAATTTTTATTAACTATTATATTATATTTTATCATTTTTTTCCTAACTTATCCACTTTTTATTCAGTATTGATTTATTTAACAACACTTACCTGCCCATGTAATTGCAGAATTGTTAATGAAAATATAAGAATTATATTTGAATTTTAACCTAATTAATATTAATAACTTCTTACATGATGAAAAAAAAAACAAATAAATTATGAATTAATCTTTTTATTAAAAAATATCATTGAATAATTTTTTTTTATTGAAAGTAAAAAAATTGAATAAAGGGTACAAAAACTACAATTTATAATTTTAATCATCTTCTTCCTCTTCATCGTCGTCTTCTGGCTGCTGGTAAATTTCAAACTGGTCTTCATTATCGTCTTCAACGACATTTGTCTCAAGTTCTTCCATGATTTCGGGATCAAAGGTTCCATCTTCGTTAATGTCGCTCTGATATGGTAGAGCATTGAGACAAGCTTGCCCATTACATTGGCCACAAGCTAAAGAGCATTGCAAGCCCGCTTTCCTGCATCCGCATCGCGAACCACAACCACTTTTGCAGTTGCAGAAAATTGTATTTAGCAAATCTTCTGGAGCAGGTGGTAAAATTGTCATGATAGGCTCCAGAAAATCATTTCGCATTGCCCAACCCCATACCTGGGGTTCCAAATCATGTCCTAACCAAGTTTGAACTTGATAATATACACGGTTGAAATGTTGATGAGCAGCTGCACTTGTTGGTGGAATATTTGAAAGCTGCACAGGTTTATTAAGTTTTGTAGACTTGACGAAGATGATCGAGACTTTTCACAGATTTCGAGCATTATAGACTGCCAATAAGGTTGAGTTCCACCCTCTAATAATCTCTGGGCCGAACAATTTTCTTCCTCAAATGCTGCAGCTAGTTCATCCAAATTTGTCAGTTTCTCAAAACTTTTAAAAATGATTTTTTCCCTTTTTAAAAAGCGCAGAAGTTGTGTCACAGCCACTTAATGCGTGCAGAAATAAAATATGTTTTTTGGAATGAGGATAATTATCAAAACTTTTAGTCGAGTATATCTCCGTTTTTACATTTCCTTTCCCAACTTTTTTAAAGAAAATTTCTTGTTCGTAAGACAGTGTACGCCCAATTAAAATGACAAGTAAATCAATATCTTGTCCTATTATAACTGCAGTTTTTTTAGACTTTGATTCTTCAATTGCAGTTTCAACAATAAGAACATCCGCATCATCTCTGGCTTGTTTAGTAGTAATATTTGCAGCTTGTAATTTTTCAATTAACATATTAATGAACTTATCTTTGTTATTTCGATGTGATAAGAATTTTTCTTGAGTAACTGGTACAACCATTGTTTCATCGAAACAGACTTCTTACGTTTTTGAAAGTGCAGCAGTTCTTCTCTGCTGCTCCATAGCTTTTACGTTCTTACTGTAGTCTGAATATCTGTCAAATACAACAATTATTTTGGAACTGTAATGTATTGAATAGATATAGATTTAATGCATGAAGAAAATGATAAAATATAATATTATAGTTAATACAAATTGACAAATATTTATAATCATTGATTTATTGATAGTTCATCAACTATATATGGCGCGTTTTCGACCGGAGGCACCGGTTGACCTGAAGTGATGCGGTGACCGCGCGCTCTCCGCCCTCTATCTCGAAAACGGTTCACCGTATAAAAAATTTTTTCAAACAAAATTTGTAGAGAATTTTGTATTCTACAATATTGATAATAAATACAAATAGCAAAAAACCCATAGGAAATGAGATATTTCCAAAAAAAGCGCAAAAAACCGATTTTTGTGACCTTTGACCTTGAAATTTAATAGTTGCTTACACCCTTCCATATGTAGGTTTTGAGACAACTTTTAGGGTGTCAATATACAAGTATTTACAGACTTACAGCTGGGTATCTCGAATTCCGAGGTGAACTTACTATAATGACTGGACTACTCACTTCGCGAGCGATTGCACGAAAAATCATATTTAGATACTCATCCAATTGTCAAAACCAAATATATCTCTTTGAATATTCATTCGGTAATTTGTGCACGTAATTCTGCTTACAACCCTTTCAGATGAAATGACGCCAACAAACGTCTATAATTGTGAAGGGTGTTATGGGTTTACGTCACAAATCGATGAAATTTTATTTTTAGCCAATGCCTAATCGAACTCTTCCCGCATCATGGGTTCTGTCATGCAGTCGGTGATGAAGCTGTGTTATATTAAAGAACTTATTTAGGAGTGAGACATGAAACCGGGTGATTTTGTCGAATACAGAATGGATATCAAGTCGGAATACATTTTTAATTCTCAATTATTTTATGTTTCTCAAGCAATTATTGGTAACTAGTTACCAACAGAGCAATGTGATTCAATCGAGGGTCATAGAGAATGTTGAATGTTGAAAGTTGAATGTTGAAAGTTGAATGTTGAAAGTTGAATGTTCAATGTTGAAAGTTGAATATTGAAAGTTTAATTCAAAAGTATATTTAAGCAAATAAAATAGACTTTTATCAATTTCAGAACAACAGTACATCAATTTGATATTGACAAAAAGATTTTTCTGTGAATTGAAAAATCCACGATAAAAATGAATTTATTTTTAGTGAATGTCTAACAGAAAACAACTACTTCCCTGGTTAAAGCCACGCTGGACATTGAACTACATCTGATAGATATTCTGAAAAGACCCTAACTCAAAAGAAAAAATCTAAAATTGAAAATTTGCATTTTTATTCAGATAGTTATTTGATTTTCTATTCCAGTCTTGATTAGGAACTCATGAAGATGAATGAGGCAAACAAGAATGTTTTCCAAAAAAAAGTAATTACCAGAAATCATTCGTAACATTGACGCAAGAGAGACATCGCATTCACTATAGGTCTTCAATATATTTTTGTCGACGAAAATCTATTTCACCTTTCCAAGAAGCAATCTCACTTTGCAAAGATGGAAAAAGTCTGAATCATTTCTTTTGGAGAGACACTTTGAAATTAGTGTTTTCTAGGATGTTCATAACATCACATGTGGAATCATCTGCGACTGAAAGATAAACTTTAGTCACTATCTTCCATCGTCAAGATAACTTCTTGTGGGGTATTCATGTTGAAAAGGGAAACATTCTCAATTTGATATTGATAAAAATATTTTTCTTTGAATTGAAAAATCCACGATAAAAATGAAGTTATTTTTTGTGAACAGAAAACAACTACTTTCCCGGCTAAAGCCACGCTGGACATTGAACTTCATCTGATAGATATTCTGAAAAGACCCCAACTCAAAAGAGAGAAGATAGTGACTAAAGTTTATCTTTCAGTCGCAGATGATTCCACATCTGATTTTATGAACATCCTGTTCATATTTTCAACAAATCAAACGGTACATCAACTTATAATATCGGATCAATCACAACTTCGCAAACCCACTGCACTTTTTATGTATATTGCATACAGGAATTGTCAAGGTTTTCTGGTTCCGACCAGGCAGATAGTGGTTCCAAAAAATATGATTGTATTTATTTTTTTCAACCTCTGTACTTCGTTATATAATTGCATTGTATTACCATGACTGTGGCAATGAAGGAAAGAAATAAGCAACACAATAGAGAATAACATGTTTGGAAAGAACTTCAACATGAATTGATCATCGATAGGTCATTCCAAAAAAGAAACTGAATCATGTTATTCCCAGAGAGAAAAATGTTTCGTTAATGTGACTGCTTGGAACATTCTAATATATTATTTTCCAAACACTCTGTTTATTCACTGACCATGTGAAAAGCATTCAAATATCAGGAAAGCAAATAAAAAAATTCTGGAGTAAGGAAGAGAGATAAATAGTCGATCACATGTCTCATTCAGCTTCCTGTGTAGATTACATTTTCCGCGCCTACTACAAGTGGAGACGTCACACAAGTCATAGCTAAAAATAATCCAACACCAAATGCCGATGAAAAAAATCCACGAGACTTATATTTAAACTGTATATTGACAACTTGATTTAAAACAACTTCGGAAGAGTTGGGGTTCGTTCCATGACTCATGTTGAATTTTCACATATCAAATAAAAATAGGTGAATAAGTATTTTAGAAAGATATACGTGGGCTGTTTTCTTTGACAAAAAATTCCAATCTTCTCTTTTGATACGAGTAGTGTTCAGTTGCAGTTTTGGATCATTATAGTTAAAGCATAAAAGTTTTTTAATTTTTGATAGGAATTTCTTCGAAACTTTCTTGGCTATGATTTCTCACGATATTGAATGAGATTGAAGATGCATCAAAAGCAATAAACATTCAGTGACAGCGTTTGGCGATATAAGTTAACTAGTTATTTCATGGTTTATCGCCAAATGATGTCCAATTATATAGACCAATATCGTTACTCCGAGTTATATATGAATGACTTCAGAAATTACTTCTGAAGATATTGAAATCAATTATTGAGAAAATCGGCTCAATTTAGAATAAATGTATAGTGTTTTTTGAGAATTTCGAAGAGTAAAGTTATATAAATATTCCAAGGGTAGTTTGAACGCCAAAGTTTTATTCTCTCTTTGAGATGTAACCGGTTTTATATAAAGGTAGTTTTCATAGACTTGGATACAAAATTGAGACATGAAGAAAAACAATGAAATAATTAATGAAAAACCTGTTTAAAGACAAGCTTTTATTCAAATGAGCTAAAACTTTAAAA
>JAFIRS010007985.1:0-20344 GCA_018342105.1 Gonioctena quinquepunctata | reverse complement strand
GAATCTGAGTCAAGAAAGATTATAGCAAATGCACCCGGGGTTTGATTGTCCCAATCTGTCGCTTCATCCATTACTGAGAAAAAATACTTTGCCCTCTGATTTTTTTCATAGTTGGTCTTGAAAAGTTTTTCCCAAACCCTCCTACCACAGTGGCTTTTGATCTTTACAAGCCAATTTTGGGCTATTTCCAATCTGAAAATTTTCTGAAAAAAAGGTACAAAGGCCTAAAATAAAAGGGAAAATTACCAAGAAAAACCAACAATTTAACTGTTTTTTTCACATTGTTGAGGGGCTTCAGTAGGTTATAACCTCAATTGATAGGTGTTTATCTGATTTCTTGCCCATCAAATCGTTTTTTTGGAAAACTTTTTTGAAAGTTTAAAAGCCAAATTAAATATTTTTTTTCGGGTTTTTAGAGGACAAGCCAACCTCTGAACTCAGGAATTTCACATCAGCCCCCAAAAACTTTATAAATTTCGATTGATTTTGATTTTTTTTTTTTTCTTTGGGAACTTCCTTTCTTCATCACTTTTTTGCATTGTCATTTAATGGAATTTCTTTTTCCTATGCAACATCACAACATCAATATCTGGGGGAATAAAAAAAAAAGAATAGAACTTTTTTGGGCCAGCCATATCTTACAATACATTTGTAGCAGGTCAGTGTTCCACCTTTCTGAACAAAAATTAAGTTAAGTAAAATAAAAAAACAACAAACAAAAACTGTTAATAACACCACACTGTATATCTAAACATACAAACACATACATATCTGTGTACGTATATTTAATATTAAATTAATAGTAATCATACATAAGTTACACATGGTAAGTATCTTAAAATCTTTACCCCCAAACTGCACATCACTATATTATGGAGTTGTCGTTCCAAGGAGCTTTGAGAAATTCATTGATGGAATAAAAACAATATTTTAGTAGAAGAAATTTGCATTTTCTCTTGAATAACCCTAGTGGAAGATGTTTCAGACTAGCTGGTAGCTTATTGTATAAATGCAGTTTAGGTGAGTTATTCCTGGACACACTCAGACGATAAAAAGGTATTTTTTTCAAATTCGATGATCTTGTATTGTGATAATGCGATTCTGATACATTCGAATAATAATTTTTGTTTTTATGAATATCAGTCAAAGCATAAAAGATATACAGGCAAGGTAGAGGCAAAATACCATATTTTTCAAAAATAGGCTTGCAATGAGCGTAAAAGTCCGTACCATCAATTATCCTCATTGGTTTTTTCTGTAGAGTGAATACTGTCAGAGCGTGGCTCGAGTTTCCCCACAGAAGAATCCCATACGTGATCTGAGAATGTATTAATGAGTAGTACGTTGAGAGCAAAGTGTTGATGTTAACAACCTTTTTTAGTTGTCGTATTTTCTTACTAAGTTGCTCGATGTGCCTGGACCAGTTCAATTTATCATCCAACACAACTCCAAGCAATGTGACATCCTTACCAACAACAACGTTATGATTTGTTGAAATAAGGAGATTCTGGGTTTTTTCTCTATTTAATTTTAAATGATTTGAATTGTACTACAGTTCCGCTTGATTTTCGGCATATTCTATAATGATCTCTAAGTTTTCTGTACGTTTATGAGTGTTGCATCATCAGCAAACATCACTATATTATTTGGAAATAAATGAAAGAACAGATCATTGATGTAGTTGATAAACAAAAGTGGTCCAAGAACTGACCCTTGTGGTACACCGTATGAAACTGGCTTGGTGCTAGAGTATCTGTGGTTAACAAAGACAGTCTGCTACCTGTTCGTGAGATACAATTAAAAAAAATTCAAGCGGTAATCCTCTTGTATCATAATGGGACCATTTTTTTAACAAGAGAACATGGGATACACAGTCGAAGGCCTTGCTTAGATCACACAGCGTGATGGCAGTATGCTTGCCTTCCTCAAGGCCTTCGATAATATCTTCCACAATTTTACATACGGCATCTATTGTGGAGCATTGGCTCCTAAATCTAAATTGATTTTTGTGCAATAGACTATATTTTTCGAAATACTTTGTTAGCTTGGTCTTAATTATTTTCTCTATTATTTTTGATGAAACTGGAATTATAGGAGATGTTCTCTGACCTTTTTTGAAAATAGGAATGACTTTTGATAATTTAAGAATATCTGGAAACACTCCTTCAATAAGACACGCATTAATGATGTAGGTCAAGGGTGCTATCAAAAAGTTCATAGTCTCCTTTATGATATGAGAGTTTATTTAGATCGTAAATGTCGTAGGTTTGTGTATTTTTTAGTGATTTGATTGCGTCAGCCACCTTTTCGGGTGAGACAGGATCTAAAAAAAAAAGAAGTGCTTATATGTGGGGTTGGGACATCTTTCAGAAACTGCGTAACTTCGCTATTGGTAACAGGGAGATAATTTACCAGGTTATCAGCTACTGTGGCAAAGTAGTCGACAAAAACATCAGAATTTATATGAACATTCCCTGATTGGGAAGGAATTCCTTTCATAGATTATAATCTTCCAACTATCTCTAGCCTTGTTTTCAGAGCTTGCAATGAAATTGTTGTGGGCATTTTTCTTGGTTTGAATTATAGTGTTCCTGTAATTCTTTTTGTATCCATTGAATATGGCTTTATCAGTTTCGCTTTTACTCACGTCATATAGAGTTTTTACCTAGATAACGTTTCTCTCATTTGCCTGAGCTCTTGATTAAACCATTCGATGGGTGGTTTGTTCTGCTCCTCAACTTTTTTAAGAGGAAAATGTTTCGAAACCAGCGTCTGGATGGTTTGTGTTAGAGTATTCATTAAAACATTAGGATCAGACTTTTCCTGATTGTAATAACTAGATCAGTCAACCTTGTCGAGGGAATTTTTAAATTCTTCCATCCTGGAATTATTTAACAGCCGTTTCGAACAGTGTTGTTAATTAACAATGAGCAAAATTACAGTTGAGAAATATAATGTGTCCATATTCGAACATTAGTCTGCAGATGAGTTGGTAAATTCTGCTAGCTATTGTAGTATTGATGCCTTTATTATGGTATGTGAGACAACTGAACTGCTTGGTTCTGGATATCATTTGTTTATCTTTTTCCTCTAGATGTGTGTTGAACGTGAGTTTGCTGTCCAGTGTGATCCCTAAATATTTGGTATACCTCACTCAATTGAGTTGTTGCATATTGATCGTTGGTGCTGTTGGTAGAAGTTTATGATTGAATATCATCAGGTAGGATTTTGGGATTCGTTTCAATCTCCATTTATAAACCACAAATATGTAGAGTCGGTAAGTTGTTGAAGGGTGTCCATGCTCCTTCTAGGGATTGTGTCATGGGAGATCAATGATGTGTCTTCCGCATACTGGAGAATATAATTAGAGTGAGAGAAGTGGTTTTGTTCGGGAAAGTTCTGATCATAGATTTATTAATAAACAACAAAATATAAAATAAAACAAAAAATCTGGATTTTACAATACTTGCAAATAAGAGAGTGATAGATTATTTTTCATAAAAACGAAACATTTTCTGAAGATGCATTACATTTCACCATTTAGATATATTATTTTGTCCAAGTCTATTGCGGCGGATGTCTGTCGACTGTCCTCACTTGGAAAACACCCTTTCCGATGTAACAGATGTTGCCGAAATGCACATATACTTAACAGCTTATTTGTATAGTCCAGGAAGGAGTTGTTTATGTGCCTTCCAAAATTCCAGTGGATCCTTCGTTCGCTCCAATAGCGGCATTTTGATGTATTGCTGTAGTGTCAATGTCATTGACGTGGCAGGTGTCACCACAGATTTATGCTTCGATCCCTTCTCCCCAAATTCCATCCAAAGTGAAGTTTCCGCACTTCCGCAAATTTCTTAGGATTTTTTTTCAATGGTGGCGCCTTCTCTATGGTAACCATTTTCAAATTGTTGTTATCCAATGTCAACATAGATGTTAATTCATGTGTTACCCATTTTACTCCACATGTCTGTTATTATGGACATTTTATTAATTGATGCGTTTAATAATGTTCTCAGCTTTGAAACCGATTCGTTATATATGTTGGGAATCAATACATGGATTGAATATTTTCGATTCGGCGGTTTGTAGAGAGGCTGTAATTTATGAGAATACTCAAAAATCCCCTATTCTCAACCATTGATGATGGTTGTTAATCACTTATCACATTTTCATTATACATTTATCCAATTCTGCCTGTTGTGATTCAGAAATCAAACCGTAGAGTTTCAACTGCCTAGAAAGCCGGGGTAGTTTTCGAGTAAGGGAATTATGTTCTTGTACTGCTGGGACCGGCTACTTCAGAAGTGCTCGCTCCTTGATTTGAGACAACTTCCAAATTATTTTTATGAATAGAACATTATGTACTCGGCATATCAACAATATTATTTGGGACACTGGAATCTTCAGCACTTTTCAATATGTGGGGATGAATGCGCTTCAGATGGTCTCTGAGAATTGTAGTGTTCATGAAAAACTTCAAATTTCTTCTGCATATTGCACAGTTCACTAAATTATTGTCTGAGAATTTCGTGATAAAAATCCAAACCACAGATTTCTCATATTGAGATCAAAACATGTTAAATAAGTTTTAATTAAATTCGATTCGTTTGAAAGAACATAAAAACTATCAAATCAAAACACAAGTTACAACTAATCCTAATGTGCGAAATGTGAATGTCATGCGATGATGATCGTAAATAAAATAATCTACCCGAATGAGATATACCTATGAGAGAGATCAACGAATTTACCGCATCGAGATGACTGATGACGTGTCTCCGAGTGAAAAACATCTCGAATGAATGCATTCGATTGTTGGAGTCATTCGAAAACAGTCATTTCGATTGTTGAAATCATTCAATTGTGCCAATCACTAGTTTTGACACCAATTATAAAAAACAAACCCCATATAAAAAACAAACCAAGCTACCTACTAACGCAACAATATCAAACAAAAGGAGAAAAGCCTGCAGAAATAACAATGTTATATTAATTATTTTGTGTTTGATCCATGTATTTAATCGACCAAAATTTGGGAAAGCACTAGAAAACTGCCAAACTATGGCCCCCGTGTTAGTAGTTTCACCTATCAAGAAACACCCGGTAGTTCTGCCCATTCAAACGGGGAGGAAGAAGATATGGTCAAACGATACGATTTTCGATCATTCCTACCCAAATATTGACTGAAAACTTTTGTTGGTAGCCTTTTCGAAACATTCCATGCGGATTTTGTTCATCCCATAAATGACTGTTCCTACTATTAAAATATCCATCTCTTGTGAAACATGCTTCATCCGTGAATAGAACATATCTAGGAAAGTCGTTTGCTCCTTCAAACATCCTCAAAAACCATTCACAAAAAAATCTACGAGGGCCATAATCACCAGCATCTAGGGCAATCACCTTCTGTAGGCGAAATGGATACAATAGTTGTTCACGTGCTACCCGACTTACTGGTGACACCTGTAACCTATACGAAATAGCCCGAGTGCTGGTAGAAGGATCTGCTGCTAATTGTTCAAGAATTTGTTCTTCCGTAATATCATTTCTTCTTGTTCTATTCGCACCACAATGGTGTTTACTGAATTTAAAGGACCCCGTTTCCTTCAATTGTCGATGCACAGCTATAAAAGTAGTGAAATGTGGATGATGTCTGTTTGGATATCTATGTTGATATAATCCGCTCCAATGATACAAGCCTGAAAAAATATCACTCACAGAATTTAAGAGACCCTTACTTTATATCAAATTGAATTAAAAAAAGTTACACAAATAACTTCCACAAAAAATATTGACTACTCCAGTAAAGCATTATAGTTGACTTGAACTATTAACAGTTATGCTAATCAGACCATTCCCATCAGCATCTGAATCCCATATCTTTAGCTAATTGCAGTTCTTCTATTCCTGCTTCCTCTATTAGTCGAGTCAGTGAGGGTTTTTACATCTAAACAGCTCCGATTTTGATGATATAAAAAATATTTGTTATATTCAAATAATCTAAAACATATTTTTTTTTTAAATGGGGTACTAAAGTGATTTGTTTGAAAATATGAACAGGATGTTCATAAAATCAGATGTGGAATCATCTACGACTGAAAGATAAACTTTAATCACTATCTTCCATCGTTCAAGTATTTATACATGGTGTCTCACTTGTCAATATATTCTGTAATTGTTGACGTATAATTATGAAACTCGCAGGCTTGTTTGATATACCAAAAATACTTTCAGGGTTAGGTGGAGGTCAGCTTGAGTCATATATACTGCACGCCAGAAGCGATGGGACAACCGACGTTTCCGAAAACAGTATTAGGAAGAATATACTGCATTATTCATCACATAAGATGACCTACACCTAATCAGTGAAAATAATTTTGGTATATCTAACGATCCTGCGAGTTTCATGATTTTACCCCAATAATTACAAGTTCTTCCTTGAGAAATGAGACATATATATGGGCATTTTAGAACTTAATTTTTTTCAGGAAAAATGTGTTTAGATGAATTCATTTGTTCTGATTACGAATCCGAAGATATTACCAGTCTATCTTGCCTCCTTATATGGCATTTCGGAAATATCGGATGTTTGTTCTGTCGCTTCCGGCGTGCAGTGTACATCGCTGAAGAAGACTTCCCCACCTATAGTCATTAAGTGGATTGTTGGTATATCTATCGATCCTGCGGATTTCATAATTCTACGTCAACATTTATGGATGATATGGGGCTGCTTCCATGGAAAGCGAGACTCCCTCCATAAAAACTTGAATGCCCTAGCTAAAATGTTTCTGTTTTTAAATTATTGAACATAATAAACATTTAAAAATGATCAAAATCGAAGCTGTTTCTGTGGGTTTACAAGTAAAAACCGTCATTGACTTGACTGTTATGGTCGAATGTACAGGTTTACTAAAATATACACTGAAATGATTTCAAATTGAAATATTATAAATTCGAATCTATTGTTCAATTCAAAAACTATACAAACACATGTATTCATGAGGTTATGTTCATAATCTCTTTTCTATCGATTCTATTTTATTTTCAGCAAGCATGACCTTGTTAACGATCCTGCTGTTCGTAAGTTGGTAATTGAACAAACCTTAGAATGGAGTACTTTGATGGAAACACACAGAAAACAAGAATGGGAGTTTTTGAGAAATCAGTTGGATAACCAAAGAGATGTTTTACGTAAGCATATGGAAGTTTTACAAGCATTACAAATGAAACAGTTGGAGGCTAAGCATGACAGAGATATGAAAGAGATGAGCAGTGCGCAAGCTAAGATTTCTGTGGAAACTGCTAAGGAGGTATGTGTTAACAAATTCTTGTCTTTGAAATTGCCTTAAAAATTATTTAAAAAAATATTATGACAAGCTTTTATACAAATGCACTAAAAAGGAAAAAAAATCTCTAATTGTTTGACCTAGGTTATTTTGTGAGTACCAGATTCAAAATCTTGCCGTGCGAGAATACCTATTTTATATTGGCGGCAAGCTTTTGAATCTGCTACTCACAGAATAACCTAGGTCAAACAATTAAATCAATTATTTTTTCCTTTTTAGTGCATTTGTATAGAAGTATTTTTAAATAATTTTTGTTCAATTTTTTTAGTCATTTATGAAATCCATCATGTTATTGAATTCTCACAAAAATCGATAATCTCCGACCCCAAACAACCCACAGACCAATTTTGAATGGAATCGGGACATAATTTCTACCCTGAATAAAGAAAATTTTAAACAACCGATAGCGAACAGATAAGACTCACGAAACTTCCTCAAAACATCGAATTATCAAAAAATCTGTAATTGGCAAGAACGTGAAAAACATGCAAAATCTTGAGAAATAATTACTTGTAGTTCCCCCCATTGATCCTAAATAATCACTAGTTGAATTCGTTGGAATCATTTGTCCCGCACAGACAGTTTATTACTAACACAATCTGTCCCACAGAGATCACTGAAAACTTTTCCAAAGTTTAAACTGGAATGACAAAAATACTGTATTATACTCAAAATAATTCAAAGTTTATCAGTGAAAAGCTTCTTGAGTTTGTTTTACCAATTTCAATAAAAATTTGCTTACCTGTGAAAGGTTCGAGTATAATTTTTTCCCCTTTTCTCTCCACAAACACAACATTTCGATACCATTGTACCTCTTACAATTCATAGTAAAGTCGAGCTAATAAATTAAGTCACTTTTGTCGAATTACACTATAATTATCACAAGAAATGGTATATAACACACAAAAATAAAAATACAACGGGGTTATGAACGCCAATGTATGCAGGTGCATTGGTCATGAAGTTGACTGTTGACATAATGTGAAAATACCGCTAATTTTAAACTAGGCCAATCTGAAATTGTTATTTCAAAACTAACCAATGGCTATTCACTTTCCCAATAGCCAATATGGTGGAGTCAAGGCCTGAATTATTTCAATAGAAATATCTACTGTTTCTTTAGTGCTCTGCTCATACTCTGACGTAACAGTAATATTGTGCACTTCAGTAACATTGTCTCGAGAAATCAACAATGTTTGGTCGGTCAATTTTTTCTCTTTTCTTAAAAAACATTTCTTCATTGTTGCAGGGCAAAACACGGACTACAGGTGAATAGGTACACTATAAAACCCTAGATGTATTTTCACTTATGCAAAGGTTGATATTTATATCAGATAAATTTTATTTTCCAAAAACTGTGGTATATAATAAATGTAATAATACTCCCAACAGCACTACTTACGATAACAACACCTTTTCACCCTCTCGAGAGTTTTCATTTGCCCAAAACCAATTTCCAAACAGAACTTTTTTATTAAGATGCTTTTGACAACGGACAAAACGATTTCTTTTTTTATTGCAATGACAGTTGACAAGATCACACGTCTGCCGTCTTTAATGCCCAGACTCCATACACCTTTGTCACAGAGCTTTAACAATGGCCAATCAACATTCGATTTGTCAGTCACCGGCGTACGGCGCACATAATCCAAACATTTGATTGGTTGAAATTTCACATCAACTGTCATAACTCAAAATCTAATCAATTGAATGCTCAATTTTGGCTGGGAAGCTTGAAACACGTTTCTTTTGAATTAGAATAAATGCGTGTGGTCTTATCAGTTTTTATTCAATATAAACTAGGAACTTTCCAATTTGTTTTTCCTACTAAATGTTTCAAATTGATAGGATTTTTTCAATTTTATCTACAGAGAAATATGCCATGATAATACCTTTTGAATATTCCCAGAATATTAGAATACCCACATTTTAGCTTGATATGCCGTTTGAATATACCAGTAATATTCAAGGAGAATATCTGATGAATATCGTGAAAATATATTCCAGGAATATTTTTCATGGATATAAGATAAAACCAATATTCATGGAATATTCCAGGGATTTTGCAATATTTTTTGAAAAATAGGATGTAGTAGGCATATTCCAGGAATATTGGGTGCAGTCTTGGAGTATGTATATCATTCAATTCACTCAATATCCTAGTCATTTAACTACAAAATTTAAGGTTATTGTTACTATTTATATATTACTATTATGCTTGATAACATATTATTTATCTATTCGATACATGAAATTGTGTATTCTATATTTATTGTGTTGTACTCAATGTGTGGAGAGGAGTCAAACAAGCATCTCACGCACAAGGGTTATCAATGCTTTTCTGAGGTCTCCTTGTTTATTTACCTCCTGCATATTCTTATAGGAATAATATAAATGAGTGAAAGTATCAGCAATATACAGAAACGAATAAGGAAATGTTGATGGAATTAAACAAATCATTTTACTTTAAGATAATTTTCTAAAATGTCTGAATTTACTATCAGTTAGTATTTTTTTACTTTCTATTATCAGCATGTGCATAAGCATTGCATTCTACTCTTTGGGACTTTGTTTTTTAATTCAATTCTTTAGTTGTTAGTTTCTTCTTTGTCAATATTTTCTATGATTTTGGAGTTATGTTATCTCTTCTGATCCCTTCCCTATTTTTATGTTTCTCATGGTTGCAACAATTTTTTCCGCTATGTCTTCAATTTCTTCTTTTTACACGCTTTCTATTAGTATGTTTGTTTGTAACCGACTCCTTTGGGCGCGATTTTGACCCACTTCTAGACGTAGGAATGATTTGAAATTTGGCAGGTGTACATAATTCCGGTTACAATGCATCAATAAATTTTTGTTTGAAAAATAAACAAAATGGCGGCTCCAATATGGCGGACGAGTTTTGTGATTATGGTCCGATTCGCTTCAAAATTGGTATCTGAGGGTTTTCGTAGTCAGAGATTATGATTCTTTTGTCAAAACTGAAAAATTCAAGATGGCGGCTCCAATATGGTAGACGAGTTTTGTGATTATGGTCCAATTCTATTCGAAAATTGGTATGTGGGGTCAAATATTATGATTCTTTTGTAAAAATTGAAAAATCAAGATGGCGGCTCCAAAATGGCGGACGAGTTTTGTGATTATGGTCCGATTCTATTCAAAATTGGAGAATAATAGTTGAAAAAGTTAAATAATAATAATAATAATAGTTTGAAAAACTAAAAAACACGCTTTAATAAAAAACAAAACTAAAAAGTTGAAAATAAATAATAGTTTAAAAACTAAAGAACACGCTTTAATAGAAAACTAAACTGAAAAGTAGAAAATAATTTTAAATGAGTTTGAAATAAGAATACAGTGATTAACAACAAATTTATTTCATCGTAAAAAAGCGTGGGGTGCTTTTTAAGATATTTTCATAATGATTCTACTTTTACCAATATCTGTCCATGAAATATTAACAACAATTGACATCAAGCACCCCACGCTTTTTTACGATGAAATAAATTTGTTGTTAATCACTGTATTCTTATTTCAAACTCATTTAAAATTATTTTCTACTTTTTAGTTTAGTTCTCTATTAAAGTTTATTTTTAACTTTTTTAATTTCATATCTTCAATCATGGTCTAACCAAATATTACCTGGGAATCTTGTTTTGCTTTTATATTTTTTCTTTCATATATCTCAATTTTTTTACCCCTTTTGATTATTTTTCGCATTAATTTTTTTCTTAGTGTATATTTCTTCTTATATTTTATTATATTCAACCTCAAAAACCAATGTATTTTTGAATGAATTTCACTGGGGTGAGAACATTTTGCAGTCTAGCATTTTGTGGAGCAAGTCCTTGGTTGGGCATCTATTCATAATAATTATAATACTAACTGAATGCAACATATTCTATAAAAAAATAAGACTTGTGCCTGTTTTATTGTAATTTAGAAATAACAAACAGTTTTTCATTGATTTTCCTATTTTTCAGGTAACAAGTGATAAAAATCTCAAAACTAAAAGAGATAAAGAACGCAGGTTGAAGGAGAAACAACAGAATAATAACAAAAGATTCGTAGAGGAACATAAAACGGCACAAATCAAACAGAGCAGAGAAAAAGAAAAGTTGAAGATTACACATGATAAGCAGTTGGAGATGTTATCTCATGATATTCAGAGGATGATAGACATGTACAAAAATGAGGAGTTGGAATATGACATGTCCAGCAAAAGTGAATTTTTTGCTTAAATATTCATTTGTTGTTAGTAGTTGATGTATTCTTATATAGTATATTGAAATATGTATGATTCAGTTATAAATCCTGCTTCTTTGTATGGGTTTCATTTCTCATTTTTTTCAACATAACATATTGGGGGTTCTCGAGTATCTACCAAATTAAAAAAGAATAACTTCTAAAATAGAATTAGTTATCTGGGGTTGGTTTCAGAAGACTTCAATGAATAATGGACATGTAGAAAAGAATTGATATAATTTAATGGATACAGGGCATAAATAATCTAGGAAAGTTGTTGTTTTCTGAGAGATTTTATAGGTTACTAGCAGTCTTGGGGAAAAAACGTGGTTCTTTGAAAAATGTTTACTCTAAGGTGATTTCTTAGTTTGCTGCAAACTCTTGCCCGACTACTTGATTTTTTTTTCCAAAAGTGGCAGATGAGGTCACTGCTGTATTCAAATGTTTTATACTTGATAATCCCTTGTGTTAATTGCTAATTCAACCTCTTCATTGAACCACGGTTCAGTGTCATATCACTTTGTTATGCTTATTTCTGATAGGGGTGAGGGGGGAGGGAGTTACAAATATTTAACTCATTGCTCAAGCAGGTTTCACTATGTTATCTTGGCTGTTGAAGTTGTTGCCAAATGAATGGTAATTTTGTTGTTATGTTCCCTATGCAATTTGTGGATGGACAGCTAGTTGGATATCATATACCTACATTCCCTAGTCTACACCAGATATACACGAATTGATCTCTGATTTCTGGGAATGCTATGTTGTGAATTACTAACCTGCGACTAATTGAGGTTTCTTGTGAAAAAAGATATACAAAGAACTGTTCACATCTTTTCCAAACAATCAACATGGATTTTTATGGTTGTGACTTCTTTTAGTTACCATTATTTGTATTTCTGTTCTTTGGCATATAATAATAATTTTTCCAACGAAATTCTGGATGTGCATTCCATTTACGATTATTCATCTCCGCATATGTTTGCCACATGAGGACTACCATGCCAAAAAAAAAGGCAAGAGTACAAATTTCAGGAATCATCACCAATTAATAATGTTGTATGGAAGAGTCAAACAAAACCATCAGGGGATTTTTTGTATAATTTTAATTTTTGAAAAAAAATACGCCCGTTGAAAATAACACCATGCAAGTAGTAACAAAATGATTCAATAAACAAACAAAATGTCAATTGGTATGATATTCTTCGAAGCAGATTTTCGAGTGTAGCCCTATGTTACATTTTCCACAAATGAAATGAGATTTCTTACCACAGTGGCTGCATCTTCTTTCCATTGCATTGTATTCAACAATATGATGTTTTTCATCATATCTGATATTATCACTTAGAATCCTTATAATTTTTCCTCTACATGACGCAGTTTCATAAGTTGTGAGGAGGTCTACTACAATAGATCTTCGGAAGTTCAAAAGACCAGCAAGGGCCATTTTATCTTTCGGCAAAACTTTCCGCATCAACAACCATGCATTCGATACAGATACATCGAGCAGATATAAAAAAATCGGCCACTACGAATTACCTCGGCTTTCCTACCAAGGAACCGATAAACCTCAGAAGCAAGGGTAGCAACCTCACACCTTTCACCTGCTTTGATGGATACATTCTGCGTTCGTTCAACAACCCTGAGCAGCTAGGATTATCGTCGATTACACAGACTAGGCGAGAATAGAACGGGGGTACGTGAGGTCTCCTCAGTTTCTGAGCATACACCTAATCAAGGAGTCAGACATATAAACACAACAGTAGTAATATTAAGGTTAATTAAAATTAGCGATGGTAAATGCCACAAGTTTCAAATCACATTACATACATTTGGCTATCATGGGCCACCCGTTATATTGGAAATAGCGGGAACACTTCAATATCAATAAACGTTATCTTGTTGTTCACATACTCATCAATACATATATCCTTAATACAAGTAAACTTTTACAAACTCTATAAATCATCAATACCAACCACAAATAAGAACATTCTATAGTTTCAATCAATCTACCTGAAATGCAGTTTCGAGTCATATCGCTTTTGCTGCGGATACACTAGATTCAGAGTTCGTTATCTCTATTCAGTATTTGCGTCAAAGTGGTTTATCTATCCGAGGGATTCTCGTACATTTTATCTGGGTTATTAATGTTTCGAACGATCTGAGATTTTATTCACTTTGAAACGTTTCATCTGTCGGTCTGTATGTAACTTACGGTTCTTCTCATCAATCGAGTTTGGCTTGGCTTTCGTCTGGATACTATTAGATTTGAGGCTGAGTATTAGCATTCACTTTATTGAGCTTAACTTTTGACTGTAAACTGACTTCGCGGTTTCCGAGGCACTTGTAAACTACGCTAGACTGAACTTAACTGGACTTGATGGCCTCGCTGGATCAACTGATGACTTTTCTTAGATATTTTTGGTCCTTTTATATGAAAAACTTGTTTACAGGTTCTTTGATGACCACTTCCGCCGGGTCAGGGATTGATAATAATTGCCCATAGTAGATGAAATCATCAGCTTTTCGGCGGTATAATCGTTTGTGTTCAAAGTGCCTCCGAATTATTTTTATCATTATTTCGTTGTTTTTATGCGAATGTTTCTTAGTTGTTGGAGTCAATGAGGTCACTTAGTATTTGTGGGTGGTCGATCTGGTATTTGTTTTTCAATGATGACTTGATCCAGTAGCTGTTCCATTCTTGTAGAACCTTGTCATCTTTTCTGTACTGTACGTGTTTCACTGAGACGCGACCGGTTTCAAGATTCGATTAAAACTAACTGTCATTGCCTATGTCAAGTATTTAAAAGGTCCATCTCCGTGATCGGAGGTGATCTTTTATTTGTTATTTGCCCTTTTCATCTTATTCTAGATTCTATAATTACCCAATTATCTTCTTATTTATTTAATATTCACTTATCCGTAACAGTTATTCTGTTATCGAATTCTATTGATCTATTCATTGAAGTAACCCGGTAAAATATTCTTATTATTTACAGTAACCGATCTGAGTTGATTATCAGTTGAAATACTGTTCCATATTCCGTGAGCGCGTCTTGAATGGGTTCGCGTTATCTTTTATAGTTCTGTTTGTCTAAATTGCTTCTCAATTAACTTAATCTCTGTCGGGGTTATATTGGCTGCTTTGCAAAATGATTCGTATATCAATGATTCGCTAGTTTGTCCATTCGTTCTTACTTGCTTTTGGACTTGACGGTTCATTGTTGGGAGCCATACTATCCCATTCAAGCAAATTCAAAGATGTATCATACAACCTGTAAATTGGTGGATTGCTAAAGCGTTTATGGTCATGTCGATGCAAAATTTCAGTGTTCTAATTCAAAATAAAGGCCTAGAAAGCCGCTTGTGGCATTTCCAATGGTCATAACAAACAATGCCGTATCATCTATAATATTCTGCGCGCGAGTTTCAATTTCTACTATGATTTAATTCACTATTCCTTTCGTGTCCGTACTGTATAGCAGGACGAGAACTTTCAATCATTCTGTTTTCCCATTTTATTCAATATCTTGCTCCTAATTTGTGTACGCATCACCCTGTATGGCGTACTCCTTTGCTTATCTCATCTAAATTGCGGTAATCTTTATATTCGATAACAATTATGTTCCATTCATATTCACAATCTACCTATTTTTCATTTCCACTTATTCATTCTCAAATATAGGTCATCTCATCTGTCCTAATATTCTTTCAGCATTTCATTGCCCTTTTATCTTAAGCGGTCGTTACTAATTTGTACCGTGAAATTCCTATGTTCACTGAAATCTTATCGTGGTCTTTGTTAGATCCATGGGAGGTCTGCAACCTTGCCTCTCGAGCAAGTTTCATATCTATGTTTGGGCGGATTTTTGACAGGGGCGGGCTGGCCCTCATTACTTTCTTCAATAAAATTCGACTATTGAGTCAATTGTTGTTGATTTGTTTCTTCTGGCTCTCTTGATCGACTCGGATCTGAATTTATATTATTGAGGATCTTTCCATTCATGTATGCGATCTGTTACTTCACTTATTTCAATATTCTTTACTTGTTTATTTGTCTCATATTCTGCCCTTTCATCATCTTGCGTGCCTTCTTCGTCTGTAACTAATTCCTTTGCAGAAGTGAAAGAATTTTGTATTTCGTGCATGATTATTTTTATTTTGACTATATACTAGTCAACTTCAGTGCTTACCTGCGAGTAAGTAATACCTAGATGAATTTTATATGAAATATTTTAACAATTTGAATGATAAAGATTTCGAGGTTACTTACTCGTCAAGTTTACAAGTAGTCATCAAAACTGTTTCCAGTTGTATAAAAGAGGTGAGAACATTAAGTACATGAAACATTTCTTAAAATAACACTCGTGTGTTATAAGTTGGTGTAATTCATTATTTTAAATTTTATTCCACATGGTTTCATGGAAGTCAATGTTGAAGTGGAGAGGAAATGGATGTTGACATTGACAAGAGTGGCAAACACAGATGGCGTTCCCAGTAAACCAAACATTGTGTCTGGAACATTTCTGAAACAACTAATTTTTCATTAGAAATGTTTCTTCTTTTGACTCGGATACATTTGTGAAACATACCAGACACCAGAAATGACCTACGTATGAAACGTTTCATTAAACATATTCCTGGAACATATTTTAACTGTTCTTGAATACATTCAGATATATTTCACAGGCAATGTTTCAGAAGGAACACATATAAAACATAAAATAACTGCTCAAGAATTCATTATGAAATATTTCACGTGCAATGTTCCAAATAAAACATATAAGGAACATATACAACTGTAGAATATGTTATTAAACATTCATGAAACATTTCACATAATTCATCAAAAGTAGGTAGGTTAAGCCAGGATGTACATAAATGATTCTAATGCAATAGTTGGTCTTTGAAAAAGATATTGGCTTTTCCTGTTTGTTACAATAACTTACTGATAACTGTAATATTTGGGGGGTTTCAATGTTTCCAGAATCCGTTTTTGCATCAGTGATAATTATGTTAATTGACATTGTTCCTAAAAATAAATAAAACAAGGTCTGAACAAATTATTATATATATATATATAGAGTAGACTTATACAAAATGTAATTAACATTATAGGGCTGGAGGTGGATTGTTATCTACAGTTTCCCTTTTGAACCTTAGAGTTGCCAATCGGAACCAGGTAGCAGTGTGTTTTTCGAATTCCGTGTCAGACATACTAGGAAATCGCTTTCGTGCAGCATCTGAAAAAATATTTCATGAATTCAGGATTAAATCGTTAAGATCCGATAGACTAGATCTGTTTTTGAAAGTTATTTTGTTTGAACCAGACAGATGACAAAAACTCTTAAAAACTACCAAAATAGTAAAAACGCCATAACTAACCTCCAAAATGAGTTGTCTAAACCAAAAAGTTTTACGTACCTGATATTGGCGATTCATTGTAATTTTATTTATTACATATTTAACTCTTCCTTGTAAAAGTGTATAACCGTCGACGATGGCAAAGAAATATTTGAAGATGGTCCACAGCATAACAAATACCAAATACCACTGTGCTGTGATCTGAGATCATCATTATGGATGGTCGCCCGCAATACATCAGCGCATGCGCGTATAATGAGTAAATTGCATTCATAATTCGTAACTTGAAGGTTATGTTCGTAGGTTTTATCTGTACATTTGAAACATTTCAATCTGTACACTGGAAACATTTTAGACACATTTACATGTGAAATGTTAGATTTTAATGATATATTTCTGAAACGTGCGTTGAGAATGTTTCAGATGATTCGATTTAGGGTTCCGTTGAAACGTTTCAAACATTTGAAACACCTCAGTCTGTACATTTGAAACATTTTAGACACATTTCCTTGTGAATGTGAAATGTTAGATGTTTATGATATATTTCTGAAACGTACGTTCAGAATGTTTCAAATGATTCGATTTAGGGTTCCGTTGGAACGTTTCATACACATTATGTGTTTACTGGGTTCTATTCCTTTTTGGAGTGAAGTAGAGTGAATCTAGAGTTAAAAAAGTGTTCTCAGAGTAGAAGTTGTCTAGCAACAAAATGCTAGAGTGTTTCTGAAGTGAATCATCATAGAGAAAGGATAGTTTGATTAAATGAAATTGAAAGTATTTTATTTATTTATTGCAAACGTCTGGGAAGTGGAATGAAAGATTTGTTTAAATTTACTTGTGAGTTCAGACAAAGGTCATTGTTTTTCACTTCTTTGTTGATGTAAAGGTCTTCAATGAAATCTAACTTAGTGTTGTTCTTGTATCTAACTTCATGCAGAATTTTTGAATTTCTATTCGGGCTGAAATTATGTTTAATAAATCTGAAATGATGACCAAAGGCTGATTTTTTATTTTCGTTAAGGTGTTCGGTTATTCGAACTTCCAAAGGTCTACAAGTTCTACCGATGTATGTCGCTGTACAATCTTCACAGTTTAGTTTGTTTGTAAATACCAGAATGTTTGTAAATACCAGAAAGTTTATCAATTTTATCTTTTTTAATTTTTTTATTTAAAGAATAGTTGCATCAACCACTAGGGTTATTAGCAACGGCACAATAACATTACAGTTAGTTAACATTTACAATCTAGAGAGCATGTACTTGAGTATTTTGACAATAAGGATATTCACAATTTGTTGAGTAAACCGATTTCTGTAAGAAAACCTTCAATACTTAGAACGTTACAGTTCACACCGAGAGCAACTTTTAAATCTGTATTTATCTCGTCCTGGCGTTGTTTCACGAACTTTGGACATTCCGATAAAAAGTGCTTAACCGACACTGGTACCTGGCACATGTCGCATTTCTTCTCTTCCTCTCCTGTCAACAGATGTTCATGGGTGTACTTGGTGTCCGGTACGGAGGCGGGTGATCATTACCTGGTGTTTTCGTTGGTGGGGGGTATTTCTCCATGGTTTTATGTCGTTCTTGATTTCCTTCAGTTTCGTACGCGGGTTTCTCCATTTCGACAGCCAGTAGTTATGGATGACGGATTTCATGTGTATTTTAAGGTCGTTGTGTAGGACTCCCTCTAGCAAGGGTGCTGTTGGTTTATTCATTGTATCTTGTGCTATTCTGTCGACCTGCTCGTAGATTACAAGGGGCAGAGGGATGAGCCATGGTGGTGCATCTAAGACGTTTTTGGAAAGTTTAGCTCTGAGGTGTATTTGTTGATGCGGTGGTAGAAAGGATGTGTTATTCTCTTACGATTTTTGTACAGTTGACGGTTCACGTTTTGTAAAGGTGTTACCCAGACAACACAAGTAAATCCATCGGACAACAAATGGACATCCAGCTGTGGATACCCTGGACATCCATTGGATGTACAGGATTCTCCAGTATATGTCCAATGGACATCCATTGGATGATACATGTCTGAAACATTGGACATACATTGGAAGTCCATTGGATACCCATCAGACATCCGATGGAGATCCAATTTGTCCATTCCAGGTGGAAGTCCATTGTATACCCATCAGACATCCAATGGATTTGCATTAAAGATCCAATTCATGTCCATTCCAATTGGAAGTCTATTGAATACCATCAGACATCCAATGGATTTCCATTGGACATCCAATTTATATCCAGTCCAGCACTGAATATACAACGTATATTTATTCATGAAAATCCATTGGACGTCCATCAGACATCCAGTGAGTTTCTATTGGAAATATTTTGTTTTAGGTTGGCTAGAGGAGTAGTTTGATAGTATCAAATAGTATATAGGGACCAGGTGCCCAACTATCTATCCCAGATTGGATTAAAAAAAACTATTCATAAATTGTTTATTATTAAAAGATTTATGATTATATCTCATAAACATATTAGTGTCATTAGCAAACTCCAACATAATTTCTCATAATTGATAAATGCTCATAATGACATACTCCATGACATTGAATACAAAATATGGCAAAATAATCCGATTCAGTGTTGAAGTAGTGATGTATCCATTAAGCAATAGCCCAAAATATGTACGCCATAATTAAATATTTGATAAAGAATAATATTTAAAATGAATTTGAAAAAAAAAACACTAATGAAATATTTAAAATTATTTCGTCATGGAGAGCAAAGTGCAAATTTTCGATATGTTGGCATCTATTGATATCAACAATTTTGATTCAATTGGAATTAATATCAATGAGGAAACAGGAGAAATGGCGGAGGTAGTGGAGCAAGTTGGTGGTAATGACTCTGAAGCAGGTGCAAATGAGAATGGCGAGGTTTTAGGGAATGATCAACTTGCATTTGTTGATGATGACATAGGAGAGTTGGTTAGACGATTCCGAGACCTAACCATGGAACAATCAGATGGTTGTGTGTTTTGTTGTTCAATAACATTTGTGGCATTACAAACAATTGAGGATGGTATCGAGAAACTGCGCACTATGTTTCAATTTATACACCATCAGGCATCAAATGCAGATGCCGTATACAGCCATATAGATGAGCACACTACTTGCGGTTTTGGCGAAATTGAGCAAAATTATTGTCGAGTGTGTGAGACTGCACTCTTTCTGATAAGACCGCGAGATGTGTGTGCTACATGCAATTATGATTAATTTTTTATTTGTGGTGAAATGAACAAAAAAGTGGACGCATATATAATTATCGGATAATGTACACTTGACATTTCATCACCTTTTTATTCCATATATTTTTTTTTTAAAATTTTTTCATCACCGTTTTTAATTCCCATATATTTTTTTTGTTTAATCAATG
>JAFIRS010007984.1:0-20358 GCA_018342105.1 Gonioctena quinquepunctata | reverse complement strand
AAAGTCACATACTTTCTTTGCTGCCTGGTTACAATCTTTCTTAATATGTCCCATTTTATTGCACTTCAAACATTTTATATCATTTTTAGACTTGAAAAACTTCCCTTTATAGCCAATGCAGTCAATTCTCAGCATTCTTACTCCTTTCTCCTTCAATCATCAATCTTGACATGAGATCTGTCAGTGTTTGCTCATCTGCTGGGCTTGACTCCCATGCAGAAATAAAATGTTTCAAACTTTCTGGTAGTGACATTAACACCTTCGTTATAACGATGATTTCCTGGTCTTTTGCATCTTTACTATCCCAATCATCAGCATTCGTAGCTGGCCTTTGTATGGTTCCGTTTACCACATCAAAAAACCTTTTTGATTTCATTATAATTTCCACTTGGAACTTCCAAGTTGTCCAGTTTTCTCCATTGAGTTTGACTATTCTCATTAATCCTGCCTGATCCCCCATCATCATGTCTATCGAACGTCGTCTTCTTTCCCCAATAAACTCTGGATATTCAAATAAACAGGCACTTGTGGAGCCCTATTTACCAACTTTTCGGCGTTTCTGGGCCCATAACCTGATGAATGTTCAGTTGGTTTGTTGAATAAATCACAGATGAGAACCAGTTTTCTTATGCTTCATTAATATATGAAATACGAAACACAGTAGAACTGAGGATTATTTTTTTTAAAGCACGTGCTCATGCTTGGTTATATATGTAGACCACTTTCTATCAATTGTCACACTAAGGCCCGGTTGTTCAATGCGAGTTTAAACCGTTGATTATCTAAACTCGGATTAATAATTAACTAGGGATTAGAACGTTATGCATTTTTTCAATGAAAAACTAATCCTGGATTCCTTAACTCATTGTTTTCATATGTTGGCAACACATTTTTCCGCTTGTACCTTCATTCGGACCGTTCAGAAACATCAACATTGAATCAAACTTAACCTAAGAATTCGTAGTTTTGTCAAAAGTATACAGAAAAATTGATCGAAAACAGCCAAGTGTATTATATAAATTGTTAGGCGTCCCTTAAGAAAAAAATTACTCATAATTTCATTCGTAAAAAAATTCCAAGATATTGTAGAATGTAAAAAACGGACGCAGTTACTAATTCGCAAAAATTGAAGTTTGGGCTATAATAAGTAATGAATACAATACCATCTGCGGAGGTCCCAAAAAAAAGGAATAGCATCTTAACAATAAAGGACAAAATTTCTACTTGTGCTCTGTCCAAAGCAGATTTTGTAGATTTACAAAAACATCATTTGAAGAACACAAGTTGAAATTAATACACATGAAAGAAAAACACCAACTTTCCTTTGGAACTACTAAAGGAGGAGTAGAATCTAGAGAAAACCCATATGATTGAGATATATAAACAAACATTATCTTTGAACATAACTCATCAACCATCAATAAATCAACATTGCTTGAGATTCCTGAGAACAGATCATGTAGTTTTTGATTTTGCATTTGTAATGATTTAATTTTAGGTTTTTATGTCAAACATTTTTGGTATGAATAATCAAGATTTGTTTTTTTATTTGGATGTTTATTTTTTGTTACGATTTTGCCTTTGTAGTGAGGGGTGATTTTTGTATTCTGTTAGTTGCGGACGATTTCTTTAGGCAAGCGAAATCTATTCAAAATTATTCTTCTGTCCATTCTTCCAAATGGTTTCTAGGTACCGTAATTTCAGGTGACTTTGGCTTACTTGAATTCAAAGAATGTCTACGATTAATTTGTAAAAATAAATTGGTATTATATACCAAAATATTGATCTTTGACCACTCTTTCAAATTGAGACTGGAATAGAAAATCAATAAAAATAACTATCTGAATAAAAATGCAAATTTTCAATTTCAGATTTTTTTTTTAAGTTAGGGTCCTTTCAGAATATCTATCAGATGTAGTCAATGTCCAGCGTGGCTTTAGCCGGGGAAGTAGTTGTTTCCTGTTAGACATTCACAAAAATAACTTAATTTTTTCGTGGATTTTCAATTCACATAAATCTTTCTATTCAATATTTAATTGAGAATGTTTCCTTTTAGCTATTAATGTGATTAAGATTTTGTATGTGGATATATAAAAAAACATGGTGTGCAAAGTAACCCGCATATTGAGGGCTGGCTTTGACCTATGGCTTAAATTTTGGGTGATTTAAAAGTAATCCGACGGATAAAATAAGCAAAATAAATTTGCCCATAAAAACGTGATTTTATTTTTAATCATCATAAATGAGTAAAAAACATTGCTAGTTGCAGACAAATTTTATGCAAGATGAATTTGGTTGCAAATGACTCCTAAATCGAATACAGTGTTGCAGGTATATATACAATAGAATCACGAAAAATCAATCCGATAAAAAAAACAGGCTTACATTTTTTATAATTAATAATGTCTATTTCTGAAAATGAGCCAAAGTCCCCGAGCTGGGTTAAAGCCACCCGAAATTACGGTACATTGTCTAAATACGGTTATCTTTCTTCTGGGGTGGGGCAATAATATCAAAAATTTCAGGAAAATCGTCTGTTATATCTACGAACATCTTTACAGTCGGGTATAAAACAAAAATATTCAACGCAATAATAATTTTCAGAATAGTCAATGTCTAATGAAATGTCAAACAATCAAATAGGTTAGAATCGGCAAATTATCTCCTTAAACCCCCGAATTCATGAGATTAACTTAAACCATGGTTAAACTAGGTTTATCTCATAAACCCGTATTGAACAACTGAAACAAAATTGGTAATCCTGGTTTAAGCCAAATCACTTGGTCATCCTCGATTGAACAACCGGGCCTAAGATAATGGTACAATATTACCAACTCCAGAGAGTGGCTAAGTAACCGTGAGGAAGAAAGACTAAAATAATTGTATTGCTTATTTCTTAACACTTCTGAACGAAAAAAATATTTTTCGACAAATCTGCCAGAGGGATATATATATATTTGTATAAGAAAATTTGAATAAATAACTGCACTACCTATTTATTAATCAAACAAACCTAACCTTTCAAACGCTGCATGCCAAGACACTGTGAAGATTCGCCGTAGCACTGCAAATCGTGTTTTCCCCCTCTCTACCTACCAAACGGTCGTTTCAATACTGGACGAGCTTTAATAACCCTGATCTTATTCAATCTTTTTTACACAAAATATGTTTTGCGCTACCAACTGTTCACATTTAGACACAAAATTTCTATGAATGACAAATTTGATATAAGAAATATAAGCACTTCATGACCAAAAGTAATAAAATTGGAATATCAAATTGGCGATTTTCCATACAATCAAAGTCAACAATTGCCATTGAAGAGGCAGAACTTTAGGCAACTTTTGCGAATCTGGTACAGAGATTCGTGTTGCTTGGCAATCAGTGTTGCCAATCTGCGTGTAATTACACGATTTTCGGGTATTTTCCTGCTTTGCGTGTATTCTTGTGGGTATTTTAATTTTGCGGGTAAAATTCGGGTATTTCCTTCCATTTTCATCTCATGTGAATTATTTACTGTTTTGATGTTTTGTGGAAGTGAGGCCACTACCACGAAACTTAAAAGGTACAGCTACAGCTTTATAGATATATCATTTCATATGTTTAAAGTCTGTGTATATGTTTTAACTTTTGTGTGTTATGTGTCTATATGAGTGATGATAAATAACTGTGTTTCAAATTATATATATATATATATATATATATATATATATATATATATATATATATATATATATATATAAATTTTGTTATGGAGAATTACTTGTTTTATTTATGTTTGAACAATAAATATTTTATTGCAATGTTTTTGTCCTATTTTAACATTTAATACCCTGAAAAATAACTCAATTTCTAATTTTAGTCTTCACACAGAAGATTTTTATAGTAATTGGCGCCGAACGAAAAGTTTATCCGCCCAGCTCAATTGAAAGTTGCCTGAAAACGACTCTGTTACTATGTCATTGATAATGCATTTTGTTGACCATTCTTATACTAGAGTAACTGATATCGATGTTTTAGTATTGACAGGTATGCCAATAGTACCGATTAGTTCTTCCAGAATGAAAATAATGGCCAATAAAACGCAGGTCATCTCGATTGTTCCGACTGATCGTTCTTAAGTTTTTAACAACCTACCCGCCAGAGGCGTAAAGGAGAAAACCTTAGATCATATATGCTATGATATATGATCTAAGGAGAAAACGTATAACCGAAACGCTTCAAAATTGTAAGCGGGTAAAATGCGGGTATTTTGAAATTCCCGCGGGTAAAATCGGGTATTTTGGGTCAAAGTAGCGTGCACTTTGTTGATTTGTCATTGGCAACACTGTTGGCAATACTGGCACAGTTTAGTCTAAGCTGTGACACTGCCAAAGAGTAGAACTACAATTTTGACACTGGTATCTGGTATCATCTCCAGTATTGCCAATCAGACGCAAAAAGCGCAATAATTGCCTATGAACCAAGTAAAGCTATTCTGAATAGTAAAATTTGGGGCTAATCGAATGTTGGTGTTCAATCTGTGATTAGGGTAAAGACTAATAATTCTCATGGATATGTGATTTTTTTTTTTAATTTTATGTTATGTTTATTTTATTCATACGAGATTTATTTAATTTGTTATAGCTTCAAATCGAAGGAAACCACTTTTTGTTTTGAACTTAGATTTATTCAATACCGTTTTTTAGTCCTTTGAATATTAATATTATTTAACATTTTGATAACAGTGGTCAGAAGAAGAAACACTCCGGGATTACCGAGCTTGTGACCTTGAAATAAAATTTTATATTTGACAATACACTCTATTAGTGTGACGTCACGTCGCCATTTTGGTTGGATAGGTCATGGTCGATTATCCAAACAAAGTGTTTGTTTACGGTGTTTTACATGTGATATTTGTTTGGTGGTGATTTTGAGAGCTATTTATAAGTTTATAATCCAGTGATTATTACTGAGATGTACACAAGTGAAAGTAAGTCTTGTAAGCAATATATGAAATTATTAGATGGTCAACAGATATTTTTACAGTGCATAACCTAACAAATCGCCTAGCAGTTAGGAGTTTATATTTTATAAAAATGGTGATGTGTTGGGCTCCAGGATGTCACCATTATAACCAAAAGAAGTGTGCAAGTTTTAAAGTTTCGAAAGATCCTCAATAAAGAAAAGTGGATTTTGCTAGTGAGGTTAGTCTACCATGAAATGCTGGATAAACTCATGGAATGAAATAGTATTTTTATTTTTTAGAAGAGATATAGAACCTGGTCCAGGAGCTTTCTTGTGCAGCTGTCGTTTTATTGATGGCAAGAGAGAAAATGGCCCCCAGTTGTTTGAGCACAATCGAAAAACACGCTTCAATTTCTCAACTCCTGAGAAGAGAAAGCGATCAGCGACAAAACCAAAAAGATGGCGTTTCAACAGCTTCCGCAACTGCAAGGTTTTCAACTTTCTCATTATTAGAAGTAATATTGAATTGATGATTTTATTCATTTTCAGAGACCTGGAACGGACTTATGATCAACCCCAACCCAGCACATCAAGTCAATGTCTTACTTTTAGTGTTCCTGCTCCAGAACAACTAGAACCTCAGCCGAGAAATTTTCATACGAAGATTCCACCTTATTGGGTACAGATTTTGTAGAAGCTGAATATGTCCTAGAACTGACCCTCAGCCTAGTATTCACAAAATTTGGCTGGTTTAGTGCAGTTCTGGTAGAGGCTGAGAACTATTTTTACAACAGGAATTACTCTCAAAATGAAAATGAACTTGCAAATTTGAAAGAACGCATGTCTTTTGACCATATAAAAACAGTGAGAGTTTGGTATTGTTATATACAGGCCTCGCAAATGCAACAGTTTTTGAAAACATATTGGAATTGTTGAGAGGTGTGGAATTCAAAACTATTATAACTGGAAGGTGGAGAAGTTGAATCATGCAGACCAGTTATTACTAACCCTCATGAAGTTAAGACAAAATTTTCCCCAATTAGATTTGGCACAAAGATTTAATATTTCTCAAGCAAGTGTATCTAATATAATAATCACATGGGTACATGTGCTCCAAGAAATTTTATTTAAAAAGTTGATGGCCAAGATTCTTGAGCGAAAAAAGAATAGATCTTGCTTGCCAAATTGCTGCAGCACATTTACAAACTGCAGAATCATAATTGACTGCACTGAAATATACACGATGGCATCAAGAAAATCTATGGCAGAACAAAAAGTCACTTACAGTTCTTATAAACATCGAAATACTTAGAAAGGTTTAATAGGTGAGTTAGGTATAAGTAAAAAAATCAAAGTATAATTGTTGTTCAATTTCAGGTGTTGCACCAAACGGTGTTATAACTTATATAAGTGGTCTATATCCAGGATCAACATCCGACAAAAAAATTGTTCAGCATTGTGGTATTTTGGATCAGTTGGCAGCAGGTGACCTTATTTTAGCTAATAAAGGTTTCCTTATAAGGGATATTTTACCACCGGGTGTGATGCTGAATTTACCTCCTTTCCTGACAACAGCTCAGTTCACTCCTCAACAATAAAACAGACCGAGTGTATAGCTCGTGCTAGAATCCATGTGGAACGTGCTTTTCGCAGAATGAAAGTTTTCAAAATACTACAATGTATTCCCCAGACACTATGCCCATATGCACAGGAAGTGTTCCAATTAGTTGGGGCATTAACCAATTTACAATACCCACTCATCAAGGAAGTAGAAGAATATTTTATATCAGAAAGAGAATAAAGATATTTTTTTACTTTTGTGTATTTATTATTGAATGTTTTGTTTTTCACTGTAGGAGACCTGTTTGAATGAACATCTCTCCCGTTTTATGGTCCTTACTTCCTGTCGGCGCATTTGACCATAATCGAACATCTTGAAGTAACCTGTATATGGACCATTCAGTTTTAATTTCCTAACCCATCGTGACGTTCATTACATTAATATCTAAACGTATAGAAGAAAAAATTGTTGATCCACAAAAAAATTCAAAATAGTGCAAAGCTGTTGACAACTAAATGTTTCAACACCACCTCATTAATGTATATTAGTTTGAAAAGTATTTATTAGATGTAGGGAAAATATTTTATTCTTTTAGTTTTTTCTGTATTAAATATTAATGACAGGCACAGTATGTAAGAAAATAATATGTATGGAGAAGTTAATTTGCAATAATAATACAAAATTGAACAGTGATCCTTTCAAATAAACTCTAATGACATCAAAATTTTGGCCCTTATTTCTCTTGTTATGCTTCTCAAAACTGAAAGTTGCTCTATTTTATCAACAATTATTTTTCTAAATCCAGATATGTTTTCAGTTTGTTTAATAGAAGTTCATGTGCATTTTATCTCTTAAATTGTAGGCTCGCAATATTTTTCAGCAGTTTCCACACTTTTCAGTTTTAATATAAATTATGGATTTCTTTATTTTTTGAATTTGTATTTAATCACTGTGTCAGTGATGAAACAAATACCTTTATTGTGCAAAAAACGTTTAATACATACAATATACAGAAAAGGCAAAAAATATATATTCCAAATTATTTATTAATTCCTGCCACATGAGGTATAAATCTATTTAAATAAAATGAACGCAGTATTTCTAGATTTGGTTCCCACCCTACCTCTATAGGAACAGAAACAACTTCACACTCATTTGGTGTCCATACCACTATATAACATACATCTCGTTTCAGTCAAATGTAGTTGCCCCTGAATTTGATGGTAATAATCATGGTTATAATTCATGAGGGTTGCATCCCCTTCTTTATAAATTATGTAGCTTTTATCGTTTCTCAATGCCTCACTTAAGCTAAGGCTCTAAACTTGTATGGACACTTCACTCAACGATAGCATCACCACACAAGCCGTCAGGTGAAGCTCTAAGGAAACCACTTTCGTCCAACCACAGCCCTGTTGGTATGATATCCATATTATCAAAGGCATCACTGAATGTATTCAGTGCAACGTTTTCATGTTCTTTGCCCCACTGAATAGCCATTACCGAAGAAAGGTCGTGTCCATTTAATAATTTTTTAAATAAGGATGGAGGATATCGTTGACGATTCACTGCAGCTAAAACTGCACCAAAATTACTTGCAGTCAAACAATTCTTTCTGGCTATGAGCCAGTTTTCATTCTTTGCTTGGCCTATTGTTTTATTCACAACTTCTTTGACTTTGTTTTGTGGAGGCACAACTTTTCCCTCAAGAACAGGTCCCGTCTGAAGCCTCTAAATATTCTTTCGAAAACACCAAATTTTCAACTGATGGAAGGATATCTTCTACATCCACTTTAGATTCGGCTCTCAATAACCAACTATAGCCAACAACATTCCCTGTCCTAGTTTTGTTAAAAAATTCGTGATATTTTCTTCGGGTATATCTCCACAGATTGCATGATATGTTTTCTGTTTTGGATATAGTTCTGCTATAGTTTTTACATCCTCCTCAGTCGACATACTTGGTGCTGACCAGCGACATGCTTGATCAGTGACACTCACATTATGATGGCCATAAATACATAATGCAGCTATGTGGTGACATTTTACCAACCCTCTGGGACATGTACAGCTAACATCAAGTATGGTGTCATCGTCGACATTAATTGATACCTGAAATAATATTAAATCAATAAGATTATTTTTAAGACAAAAGAGTATAATCTACCTCAATAGAATATGTTCTTTTCTTCATACTAGCACTAACTGTTCCTTTCAAAATTGCAGGTTTCACCTCTCTATCGAACACCATACTCTTCACATTTCCACTTTTGTAGGCATTTTCACCCCGCTGTAGCTGGTTAATAGCATCTTTGAAAAAATCCGCTATCATCGTAAAAGAAAGGACATGTTTGTCTGCCATAGCTGAAACCAAAAGCAATAAACTATAAATAAACTAACATTATTCTCAATTTTTTTGGTATTCATGTACTCTTAAAGGTTATGTGAACCACTCTTTTTGGTATAGAATATGAATTTATGAACTTATAACTCCATTAAACGTTTACAGTACTTACTTGAATTTTCGAGCTTCTCAGAAATACACAACAATAGTCTAATAATTTGTATAAATTTCGCAAAATCACCACCAAATTAAATATTACACGTAAAACACCATAAACAAAAACTTTGTTTGGAATGGGCTATGACCTACACCAACAAAGACGGCGGCGTGACGTCATTACTAATAGAGTGTATTTGACTGGTCGGTCGCCTCTCTCGCCGCATAGTCTTTATATAGGTATGTGGCATAGGCCTTTTCATTCTAGAAAATATTTTGTTCGCATGCCTCAACTTCCGCCATGTTTTTCGTACACCGTATACGTGTATAATCCGTGAATATGCGCTATAATCCCCAATATTGGCATATCGTCCGTAGTAGACAGGCCATAAAAAACAAACAAGCAAGTTGAAGTGTCCGAAATTTTCATATTTCCCGTAAATGTCGTGAAAAGGTCTATTAGGTTAGATTTACAAACACTATGGAGTAAACTCTCTTTACTCGGAGTTGGTATTATGATATCAGAACACGCCACGCCCTGTTGAAAGTCATGTCACTTGTCACAGCTTCGAGAATGAATCATAGACATATAAGTCATTTTTCTTCGAACTTAACCACGCACACCAGGTTAACTATTGTATGACGTCACGTTTAACTTGTGAAGGTTGACAGATTTGGTTTTTGTTGTAGAGGGTTGAATTTTTTTATTACGGCGTTGATTAATCTTTTGTTATCTTCTCTTTACGTTTTACATATGTGTCTTCGAATTCTTGAAAATACAATGTAAATTAATGTGGCAAATTTATTAGTACTGGAATTTATAGAAGATATTCAGATTTCACCACATCCTTCTTTAGTCACATCAATTAATCGGGAATACATTTTATCAATATCTGGATTATGCAAATGCTGGAAGATGATGAACATTATCCGATATGATCTCTCATTCACATATTCTCCGTATGAATTCATTTTATATTTTTAATATACTTTTACAATGAGATAGGACCTTTATCCTTATCATTCCAAATACATAAACAAAAAACCTAACCTCCAACAAGATAACTACTCTGTCAAACTATCTCAGTGAGCTGGTTTGTGTGGTTGGTTAACTATTAGGCAATCCATCGACCTGTCAAAACGAAAGCAATATGGCGGCTGTTGGCACACATTGTAATTCGTCATAAGCGACCATAGTGGTAAAAGTGTTTATTTTGTGATTTTCTGTAGCGAATTTGAGTAGTTTTTTCAATTTTGGATTATAATTCGTGCTTCAACTGAAGAAAAATGCCCCTTATTTGCATTGTAGTTAACTGTGGGTCCCGTCACGACAGAGATAGAGTCGGGTTTCACTCGGTGTCTACAGTTTCAAATCATAAGTTTTTGACCAGTTAAAAGGACTTATTTAGGAGGAGAAGAGCCCTATGGTTAGCTGCAATCAACCGAGAAGATCTTACGGATTCAAAAATCAACGGATTCGAAAATCAAGTATTAGAGAGGCTGCAGCAGACATACCCTGTGTGCACATTCGTGATATCCTTCATTCGGTCATGGATACCTATAACTTCAGACTTTTGTGATTTGATTTATTCCTACGATTACTTGTATGATTTTGCCTACTTGTATATCTCTGAACTATTGTACATTAGGAGATCCCATTTCAAATAAAGTTCATATATATATATATATATATATAGATAATTGATATATTTTCCACTTCAAAAGTAGAGAAAACTCCAAATGAATGTTCATATATATTACCTACCTCCTCAAAAAACATTCTTATAGGTATTGTTATTGAATTACTGGAATACAAATTTTCTTTAGGATTCTGGTGACTCAATAAATAAAAATATTTAGAAGTATGTCTTTCACTCCCTTATATTGATTAATTACATTTTAGGTTTGGTGACTATAAAAAATTTCAATCTCAACCTTCCCTTTTTAGATATTTCAGGCAATTATCGGAAGCCTCGATCAAGTCTTGTGAAGGGTGTTGTATTTGATTACTCTCGTTTCGGACGTCCATCGTCTTAATGTATTTGAAAAGGTTTTCACGATATTTCGAATGTGAATATTGTATTCAGACAATTGCAAATACAAACATTCGAAACATCGTGAAAACCATTTCAAGAACATTAAGACGATGGACGTCCGAAACAAGAGTAATCAAGTTACCACATCGTCTACAACCTTCAAAGGGTATTGTAATTTATTAACAGTAAAAATTAGATATATCGTGATATTTATCGAAATTGTACTATATACAAATATCAATATTGTGTCATTTTTTTATAATTGGTATTAAATTAAGAGTAATCAACTGAATCAGTAAAATAACAAATAAACAAACATTTATTTATATATCTTCATTCGTAACATTTTATTTTTTCAAACTGGGCAAGAGGCAAGTCGTCCAATAAATTTTTTGACTGGATGGCATTGGCCACACAGCTTCCAAATCTGTGCGTGACATTGCCTCTGATATAGCACCAATATGACCACCTACTTCACTGTTTCCGGCCATACAAGTACATTGAGCAGTACAAATGCTTTCATCCTTTTCAATTATGTACCAAACATCTGAAGGTTTTAAATTTGCCTTTTGTGAATGAAAAAGTTATGTTGAGTAGAAAGAAGTATTATGAAAGTTGAGAAGTAATATTCTTAAATATCAAATCAATGTCTCTTATAATAAACAAATGTGATAATAAACATAATAGATCAGATCAGAAGTTATAAATTGCTTCTTATGTATTATTATTCCTAATTTATAATAATTCACTTCGATGACTCAAGATTTGCAACTGTACATGTACCCATTAGAAAAAAAGTTGAGAGGTGTCAAGGGACACCCGGATGGAACGTAGTTTCTTTCGAATAATTAGTGAAGGAATTGGAAAAAATTTTTTTTTTAAGTTATAATATTTTTTTATTATTAACAAATATAATGTAATATAAACTTAATCAGTAGGCTCAATTTTAGTACATACGAATTGATATTGTAATATTAAAATATTTATTTGCTTTTAAATTTATTAAAGTTATGACGCGTACACTTGCTAAACACACAATAATGGAGAGATTATAACGCGTATGACTTGGTTAGCACAATAGTAAAGAGAGGTTATAATGCGTACTTGCTAAAAATACATAGGCATTTTTATTGTCTGTATAAAATCTCTACTTACCTAACTCCATCAGCAATATCCGGAACTTGTGCAGAAACACTGTCAGGATTCATTATTGTTATTATTTTTTATTATTTATTATGTACAAAAAACCTGTATACACTCAACAAAAATAATCGTCGCGACACCACACTGTTCAAGCGAAATAGAAAGACGAAACGAAAATAACTGGCTTGCTTTCTATGAGAGAGAGAGAGAGACAGACAGAGAAACACGCGCACGATGCACGGCTTACAACTATAACGAAAAGTCTCGTTACAACTTTTGGTCTTAATTTATTCCGTCTAGCCCTCTTTCGCAACGCGCGATAAGGAACTACGTTCCAAAAACCTGCTGCCTAGGAAAAAACATACTAGACTAACTAAAATATATGAATGATTCTGAATTTTTGTTTTCACCTTCACAACGAAGCCATATTCAAAGTATGTTCTAAACTTGTATAGGGCTTCATCTGCATTTGGGAAAGCTGAGTAAAAAGTAAATACGAAATAATATCCATATTCGTAACAGCTGAGGAGCACCAACAATTGAACTATTCAGTTCAGAAATATTCACTGTAAAAAGGATCTAAATCATTGATCAATCCTCAACTTCATTTTATACCTGTAACAAATACATTGATAAAAATGTAAACAGAAGATAAGGTTGTATTTTCAAGCATACCGTTCACCAAAGCCTCTGCTTTTCAACAATAGTGTCTTCAGGTAATCACTGTCCATCTGAATATTATTAATTAACAACACAAAAGCTCCGAAAATAACCAAAAATACACTTTTACAAGCCAAAGGTATATACTGACAATGATGTTCATATGGCGATTATCAGTTTGTGTGCCAACAACCGCCATATTGGGTCACGTGGTATGGATTGCCTAAAGTTTGGAATACACCAGGGTTCTTATTATTAGGTCCTAATAATAAGAACCCTGGTTTGGATAAAGTGCTGTGTTAACAAAATACGAGTTACGGTTTGTTTGCATCCAAAGACTAACAAAGACAACACAAAAATGCGGTCGTGAGGTATCACTAAACGCACGTTTTCATCAGGGTTGGAAAGAGGACGGAACCCAAAGAGAGTAAACGTTATTTGAGTAGGAGAGTCTATTTCCCATAAGACAATGGTGACACTAATAGAAAGATATGAAAAACTATTTGTGAGTATATGGACATGTCATGGCAACCATTCTCTCTGGACAGTGGCGGACTGGTGCACTCAGCACTCTGGTATTTGAGAGTTACAGGCTCTTGAATGTATTATTGGACCACTCTGTATGTTATGTGGGCCACCTGTACTCATGTCCATGTAAGTCCCTATGATGGGTTGATGCTACAAGATTCTGATTGGCTAGAGCTTATTAGTTCCTCCTACTCAGATAACGTTTACTCTCTTTGGACGGAACCGGCAGACCCTCCTGGGAAGATATTTCGGACAGATATACCATCTTCAAGGCAGTGTGGGCAAAAGGGATTCCCTGGGTGTGGAAAATGGATTACTTAAAGGGTTATGGGAATCAGCTGATGGGAGGTCCTTAATTTCTCAATTGGTTTTTCACAGGAAGAGGATAGGTGAAGTCTTGAAGGAAAATCAGGAGGACATCTGGTAGTCAATAAGACCAGGCAGATGTTTTACTGAGTTCAATGTCGAGACGATGTGGAAAGCTAGTGCAGAAGATGTCAGAATGCGGTGCCACCAAAGGTCCCAAGACAGGTCCAGGGTTGAGATGAAGAAATACAACTTAGGCACCATTGACGGATTGCCATAAATGTAGCTGGACCCTACCTGTGATGGCAACAAATACATCCTCTTGCCATGGACTATTTCAGTAAATGGGTGGAAGCCTATGCCATTCCAGACTAGGAACATTCACAGTAGCCAGATCATTAGTCAATGACTTTCCTCTAACTCAAAGTAGTGTTTTCAATAATTTCGCAGGTAAAATGTTTGTTAGAAATTTAAATCTGTAATGCATTGGTATGTTTTTGAATAAAAAATTAAATGTGTTTTCTCCATCTGAGGTGGTTATCAATGTAGATGCCTAGAAATTTTATGTTTTTAGTAGATTTCACCGTAAGGCGCTCATTGGAATTCTTTTTATGCTCAATTCTGTGTATTCAGGTAGGTGTCTGGAATATGAAGAAAAAGGTACAAACATTTTTTTTTTCATGTTAATTGTTAGGAGTTTTTCATCAATAAAACTGAACGATTTTAAACAAATTTTGCATTGCTGAATTTTTCCCCTGTTTGCATTCTTTCGAATGTCAACAAACTGGATTTTGATACAGAAGGAGGTTGTATGCACTTGTATGATTTTTGTCAATATAGATTTGTAAATTAAAACATATTTATTGTCATTGGCGAATCGGCCTTCAGGCTATAGTGCACAAAAAAAACTTTTTATTTGCAATTTCGTAACGTTTTCGGTCAAACAACTAACTTCAGGTGAAATTATGTCAGAATGTTTACAAAGGAATTGTAAAAATGATAAATTTATATATATATATATATATATATATATATGTTTCACAAAATAAGTTCATTTTCCACAGTTACTCTGTAAACGTTCTGACAAATGGTCGTTTTACCGAAAACGTTTGAAAATTGCAAATATTTAATTGCTGAAACTATAAACAAGGATGCAGCACTTTTCATCATACCGTGCCTATAATCAATCCAGAATAAAATATGGCATCATCTTTTGGGGAAACTCGTGTGATAACAAAGCATTATAGTCTTAAAAAGGCCGTGCCTATAATCAATCCAGAATAAAATATGGCATCATCTTTTGGGGAAACTATTTATCAATAGTTAATGAAGCTTTATATTTGTAAGTGAAAATACGATTTGTACTGAAATTCGAAATGAAGCATTAGTATGACACCAGACACAAATCCAATTTGCAGCATATCAGTGCAACTATATAGAGAAGACGTAAAGTATGGAAACATAAGATATCTTTGACCCCGTAAGATACAATAGGAAAATTTTGGTTATGTATATTAGATGGACCAGCGATTTTAAATTGTATGTTTTCGACGTTGCCAAATTTACAGTTTCTGATATATACGAACAATATGTTTATTTTTAAATGGGACAACCCGTATATTTTACAATTTTCTGTTACAGTTTTTTATTGCCGATGCAGCATACAAACTGTTAATGGCCAATATTGACCATTAATTTTAAGAAATTAGGAAAAACATTTTCATTTTGTAATTAATATTGCAGTATAAACAGAAAACTATACCTAAACAATAAAATCAACGGAGAAGTTCAATATGACCTCTTTGTCTTTGGAAACAGAAATCCATTCTAAATGAAAATTCATCCAAGACTTTTCTAATCGTTTCCGGAGAAATTAGTGCTATCTCCTCTGTAATTCTGTCTTTCAGTCCTTGGATAGTCTGTGGCCTATTCACATACACTTTGCTTTTTAAATAACCTATAGGTGTCAAATCCGGAGATCTTGCTAGCCATTCGATAGCTCCTCTTCTTCCAATCCAACGATTTGGAAATGTAATGCCGAGAAACTCACGAACGCCTCGAAGATAATGAGGAAGTGCTCGATCTTGCTGAATCCAAATTGATCTATTCACGATATGAGGAATTAGAATTAGTATTCAGATCACCTAGCTATATCACGCACAAGCGATACTTATGTTATTGCTTCTGTGATGCTCTTGTTTATTTATATTTCTAAATGTACCTAAACTTTATCTATATGTACATTCGATAAATAAACTTTATTATTATTATTATTATGTCATCAGGAAAAAGTCTAGCTAATTCTGGAATTAACTCTAATTCTAAAAATGCCCAGTATTCTGCACATGTCATGGTTCTATTCCAAAAATAAGGTCCAATAATGGTATTATTAATAATTCCTACCCACCACACATTGATCGTTTGGGGATACTGCCTCCACCATCCAATGAGGATTTTCATATGACCAGTACCTGCAGTTTTGTTTATTGACCGTACCATTTAAATGGAAAGTAGCCTCATCAGAAAAAATGATTTGATTAAAGAAATTAGAATTGTGTCAAATCTATTTAACATTGTATCACAGAACTCCATTCTGCGATCTGGAACGTCTTCGTTCAGTTCCTGAACCAATTGTACTTTATAGGGATGCCATTTTCCTTTTTTTTAAATATTTACGAACAGTTGTTTGACTGATGTGATTTTCGGTTGCAACAACTCTAGTAGCCTAATGAGGGTCTTCAACCATCGACAAAAAAATGTCAGTTTTTGTTTGCTCTGGGCGGCCACTTTTTGAGAGTTCTCGTACATGTCCACTTTCCTCAAATTTATGAATAATTTGATACAGTACCACGTGCTATAGGAGTTCTGTCTTCATACTTGTTATTAAATATTTCACATACCTCTTTGTGTGTTCGTGTCCTACAAATAATGTCGCAAATAAAACATACTCAAATTTCATATTATGGTATTACCTGTCACTACATCCTTTTAGTATTAAAATTTCAATTATTTGACGCTCTGTTAAATGTACCAATGTTAATTACTCTGATTTTTATCGCTGGTAAGCCTATTTTAAAAAAACTATCATGACATACCTACTGACAGTAAATTACGACGTACCTACTGACATTAAAACCTACTTGAGTTTAACGAAATGAAACCGATATTCATATCATTTTTATCAGTACAAAAACACAAAGACTTTTTTAAACTTTAACAAATACCAAGTGGCCCATTTTATTTTCTCTTTATGTTCATATCAACGGTTGCAATAAAAATATTTTTCCTAATTTCTTAAAATTAATGGACAATATTGGCCATTAACAGTTTGTATGCTGCATCAGCAATAAAAAACTGTAACAGAAAATTGTAAAATATACGGTTTGTCCCATTTAAAATTAAACATATTGTTCGTATATCTCAGAAACTGTACATTTGGCAACGTCGAAAATATAAACGACCTCGCACCATCCTTGCTTTCGGTTAAATTTCCTGAATTTTTGGTATGTTATACAGGGTGTGAAAGATGAAAAGTGAAGCTTTTTGCTCAGAATTTTTTACAATTTCGATAATTGACAAAACGCCTATTTATTCTGGGAATATCAATCCTCAATGATGTACAATGTCACGTTGATCTCGTTTCCATTATACTTTTTCGTTTTGTGCTCTATAACAGGGTGAACAAAAAAAAATCCAAATCGATTAATTTTAAACCAACCAAGTGTGAGTTCTCTGATGAAAATTGAAGATTCAATTTAGCCTAAACTCCCTCAATCTGGATCGAAGTTAATTGACATTTTTTTTATAGAATATATATGTATATATATTCTTGTTTTTATTTCTTGAATCCTTGGTATATTGTTACTAGGGGTTTATTGGGCTTTGGATTCTCAGTTAAACGAAAGACGTTCAATATAAAGACGTTTCGTCCTCAGCTGGGGACTTTTTCAATTTATTCTAAAAATAATGGAGGCCATTTTTGATTTGTTTTTTCGTAACTAATTTACATAAATTATGGATATAACCCAATTTGGTACGTACCTAGGCATTATAATGGGGAAGTGAAGTGTAGTGGCCGCTTAGGGAATGTTGTTTGTGTTTCTTTTTTACAATTTTTTGTTGGGAATGTTGAAATACATATTTTTTGATCTTCTTGGTTCCATTAGGGGGAAAAAGGAAAAGCACCGGAATTACTGGTTTGACAGTGTGATGTGTCAGGTTCTATTATGTTGGGTTTTGGGGGGGGGGGAGGGTTTTGGGTTTTTTTGTGGATTTTTTAAAATTTTTTAGGTTTTTTGTTTTTGTATTAGCAATTTATATTTTTGGGGTTTTTTTTTGGGTTATTTTCTGTCTGTATTTTGGTTTTTTTGTTTGGGGTTATTTTTTCTTTTAGTTTTTTAAGGTATTTTCGTAGTTTTTGTTTTTGGGGGGGTTTATTCTATTTCCCTTTGAATCTTGTGGGGGTTTTTTTTTGATTTTCATTTTTTTTTCATTTTAATTATACTTTTTGAGGGGTTATGTGTTTTATAACAGACTTGGATTATATTTGATTAGGATTTTTTTGATGTTTTCTGCAAACCTTGAGCTGGGGTATTATGATTTTTTTCGTAAGTCGATTTTTTTTGGGTGGTATGGATTTGGTTTTTAATGTTTATGGGTTCTTTGTTGGATGATTTGTTTTAAATTTTGGGGGGGTAGTTATTATTGAAAAATTGTTTCTTCTTTTCAAAAACATTTTTTTTCTTGGTTTGGGGTTTTTAAAAATTTCTTTCAGTTATGCCCTCCTTTTTGTGTGTTGGGGTGATTTGATTTAATTCAAATACCTTCCTGACCCTCTTTTTAAACCCTTTGGGGAGGGGTGTGGTTTTTTTCTGATTAGGGTGATATCTAGGAAATTTGTTGTTTTGGATTGTTTTTAGGTTGTGTTTTAAATTTTTTGGAATGGTTGAGCATTGGTGATTTCATTTAGTTTTGTGGATGGGATGGCCAAAATGAGTCATCTACATATCTTTATAGAATGGTAATCTGAAATTTGTTTTGAGATGACATCTTTTCAAATTCTTCCATTATCAATTGGGCAGTTGTGGAAGGGGGGCCATTAAAACCCGTGATTTGTTGGTAGAAATTATTTTGATATTGAAAATGTTTGTAGATAGGGTTAGTTAAATCCTTTAAAGAATTCATTCGGGTGGTTAGTGGGTTTTTTTGGTTTCCCCTTTTATCCTTTAAAACAAAATGGGATCCCAAAAAAACCCTTTGAATAACTAAAGGCATTGAAAAAACTTTTTTTCAAAAAAAATAAACCCAACAAATAAATTTAAAAGGCCACCTTTAAAGAAAAAAATTACCAAAAAGAGAAAACCTTTTAAAACCCCCCAAAAACAAAGAAATCCCACCCTTTAATTTTTCGCCCAGCCGGGCCCACCACAAACCCCCACCACCCCAAAAAACTTGGGAAAATTTGACAATGCCCAAAAAAAGAAAAAACCCCTTTTTTTAAAAAAAAAGTTTTGAAAAGGGCCACCCACCCAAACCCGAAACCCAAAATCCCCAAAAAAATTTCCAAAACCCAAATCGAAAAAATTTCAATCAAATAATCCCGGGGGCCCGTTTCCCCACGAAAAACCCCGGCAAAGTGAGCAAAAAGGTCAGGCTTTGGCATTCGTCCGGTTTTTGGGTCCCCGAATACCGAAAACGGGCCAAACCCCGTTTTCCCCAATCCAAAAAAAAGGGAGCCTAAAATTTTAAAACCAAAAAAAAAACCCAAAAAAAACAAGGCAAATTTGTAAACTGAAAAACCAAAAATTTTCCCTTCAAAAAATGACCACAACAAACAACTGGGAACACGCACCCTTTTCCCGGGACTCCGGGCCCCGGAATTTTTTTCCCATTTAAAAAAAAATTTGGGGAACAAACACATTCACCCGGGCCCCAAAATTATAACTGCCTAGTTATTTTTTTAAAGGGTATTACGCTAAAACCTGGAAACAAATTGGCCCCTTTTAAAGTTTTGGGGTCAAACAAATTTTTATTTTAAAAATTTAAATTTATATTTTATTATTTTATATATATTTTTGAATAAAGAATGGAAAAAATTTTTTTCCTTTTTTGCGAAATGTACAAGCTGTCCTCAAAAAAAGTATCCAAACTAAAAGGTTGGGGAAAAGATGTCATCACTGAATAGGCTCAGGGAATGTCGGTGGCTTCTTTAAAAATTTAAAAGTCATTCACCTTTCGATGGTGGTAAAATGTTGAAAAGTTTGTGAACGTATGGCTCCTCCCCCACACGGTGACCTAGAGCGGCGTTATTTTTGTGTCTTTGTTTTGTGGGCTGTATTCTGTATTCATCAAAATTGTGTTTATTAAAGAATACAAATTTAAATTTTTAAAAATATATATGCGGCCCCGTGAGGGATTGGTGGATTTTGAAAACTTCTCGATTAAGGCCCCCCAGGGAATGATACCATGGCGAGCAAGAGAAAAAAAAATTAGGAATAAGATTTGACAATGTTGTTTTGAACTAACACCCTGTGAGCCTTAAAGTCTGACTCAGCTTTGAGCATAAGTGGCCCCTTATTGGTTGAACTTTAGGGTTTTCTATGCAAAAACCCTTTTTTCTTTGTGAGTCTCACTTGTTGGATTTTTCTGGGGTGCAAGTTCTCAAAATTTAAACTTTT
>JAFIRS010007983.1:0-20363 GCA_018342105.1 Gonioctena quinquepunctata | reverse complement strand
TACATTCCGTCACCAATCGACCCGCCAACGGTACTTTGAAGTCTGACGTTGCCATTTTGACCTTTGACGTCTACCGACGCCGCCAGGAATACGTCATGGAACACGTTCCCCAGGTGGGCCAACCCCCCAATTTACCCCCCAATCCACAGCCACTGGTGGTGGTGCGGCACCATGTGGCGGGAGTAACCGATGACCGGAGAGGTGCGCTCGTAGTGACATGAGCCATAGCGACCCCATCCCTGCTTACAATAATTCCAAATAAGTTTTTCCTGTCAGGTTACCGTCGAGAAATACTGGTCCAATCAAACGGTCCCCAAAAATACCGGCCCAGACATCGAGTTTTTGGGGAGTTTGAGTATGGACTTCGTGGAAAACATGTAGATTGGCATCTGACCAATAACGACAATTAAGACGATTCCCAGTCGAATTCAAAAAGAATGTAGACTCATCAGAAAAGCAGATGTTGAAAAGGAAATTCTCATCAGCATCTTTCACGTAGTAATAATTTCACAAAATTTCTGTCGCCTATCAAAATCATCTTCATTCAATTGGTGTACCAAATGTATTTTGGAGGGGTGGAATTTATGATGATTCAGGATTCGGCGAATACTGGTTCTACTGGTAACACTAGCCAATTTCCTTGTGCTCACTGTTGGGTCTGCACGAACTTGTCCTAAAAGTGCAACTTCAACAGCTTCATTTCTCAACGGAAATTCACGTTCTGGGTCTCGTTTCTTGTTGGCTACTGATCCAGTTTGACGAAATTTTTGCACTAGTTCTAGAACGTATTTTCTAGCAACAAGTTTATCTGGATGCGTTTCATTGGACAAATTAGCTGTACGGTTACCGCACTCTCATTCTTAAAAAAAATGTTATCATTTCAACTCTTTCCGCGATCGTATACACCATTATTGCGGAAAGATATTCAGCAGCTTTAGTCAAGTAATTCACTCCAATGTCGTCCAATCAAAGATCAGTTTGACACTGATAGACGTCCACAATTACGATTTGGCGAAAAAAATTATCTCATACATGTTTTTGTTGTACTCGCATTTGAGTCGAATTCAGAAAACGTCTTTTCATCGATTCTTAAGAAGCTTAAATTTTTTTCGATCAAGTAAATGAGGATGAAATAAAAACTTTAAACAGAATTGCATGTTATTTGTTGGTAAACAATTTGATCATTTAATTCCTTGACAATGATAATTATCTTCAACCAGTTACATTCTTAGATGTTATTTTTATTGATTGAGTGAATAAAAAGTGATTTCCCAACTTCGAACACGAATAAATAGAATTACTTTATTTTTGTTGTTTGATATTAGGAAGGAAAATACCTTTCAAATGAGGTATCACTTGCCATATGTTGGCATTTGAATATTTAGGGTGGCGGTCGCAGCTCCGAGGGATGGAATGTACTTCGGGTGGATTTCATCGCGAACGATGTCCCCCTCGATAATGTAGTTGACGTGTCCGAGCGTTTCTAATAATTCGGTTCCGCCGACCTACAGAGCCGCTGTTTCGTTTTCAATTGCCCACTCTGTATAGTGAATAACCCGGTACATGAGATCAAATTTACCAAAATCATTTTTGTTCGAAGCGATAATGTGGGTGAAAATAAAACAAACAGAAAATGTAAATCACTCTGAATGCTGTATTGTGATCTGGTGATTTTCAGAAAGTTACCTAATTGTAATAAACATTTTCCAGAACCTAATTTCGTCGAATTCAGTTGATTTTCGATTGGGTGTTGAACAGTTGTTTGAAATAATTTGTTTACATTCCAATAGACTAAACTACTAAATAATGGATATCACTCTCTCCATTGTATCTCACAAAATGTAATCAAAACAAACATTCAAAATGTATACCCTTCTTCCGATAATGTATCGCCTTGCCATCTAGCAGACTGACAGTCAATTAATTTTATTATAAGAAAACATCAGAGCCGAATTCTATTTCACCAGGCGATAGTTCTTTTCATTTCTCAAATGCCTCCTCACAGTTGATATACCCAAGTCTAGAGGGCGGCAGGCATTCTGCCGGTTCACGGACATAACAAACCATCAAACTTCTGAGTAATAACATTATTTGCAATGTTATAAATCAATATTATTTGTAGAGAATATATATGATTGAAAAAGCTTTGATACAATTGCATAGGATATATAGGCTCGATAACGACAAATCTTTATGTCAAATATACCCGCATCATTGTCATATCTGGCATTTTTACTCAGTGTCTTGCTCTTGTTGTTCACTGGAAGATTAATAGAGGGCTCTGCCGGATTGCTTCCCGTGCTTTTACCGCATAGATTGACTGTCTTTTGAAAATGTCTGAATCAATAAACCAATATGATTCATTTGAAGAAATATTCAGGAAATTTTGTTTTTATTACAAAACTGGATACCTATACAAAACTGGATACCTATACAAAACTGGATACCTATTCTTCCATAATTAATCCAATCAGGCTTCTTTAATATTTTTATCATGGTTATCTAAAAACTCATGGTTTCAATTTAGATGTTATGTTATAAAATTAAATCACTAGGAATTGAAAGTGAGTGCCTGGGTTGCCTGAATCGGAAAGAGTCGTCTATAGCATAATACCAAAGAGTAGAGGACAAAAGAAATCACTTGCCCTAATAACGAATGGAATACCTAGTACAAGTATCTTGAAATCCTTGAAAGTTAACAGTTGGCCTGCCATTCATGTTTCATTCATTAATTCGAGATCTGGTTTAGTTCTGGTTAAGCCAATCACGAGCCAGAATAGCACGACAGACTGTAGAATGAGGAGAAGCTTCAGGTATTTTCGTATTTGCAAGATCAATAAAATAATTATATTTTTGGATAGAATTGAATATATTATGAGACTATATTGTCAGAATCAGTCGAAAAATTCATTCCGAAATTCCTTTGATATCCTTTAATTGAAACATTCAGACATGTTCATATTTATTTTGGAATATAAGTTGATTGTTAATTAATTATAATTATACAATACACGGGAAAATCCGTTCTCTGAGTGATGATTTCGGAATAGATAAATGTATGGCTAGTAATTTGAAAAAGGAAAATATTTTAAGAAATTTGTCAAACATGATGACTCCACAATTACAAAGGACGTTTGCTCATGTTAAAAATCGTATGATGGAACGGATAATGATTTCATGAAGTGCTGTGAACTCAATTTAATTCTCAAACTAATAAAAATACAGGAGATGCAATTTTTCGCTTTCTGAAAAATATGTATTTCAGTCTGAAGGAAGTAAGCTCTGCAGTGTTTTGTGATATATCTGAAGCTTTTTTCTGTTACGTAAGCTTCATCTCTACAGCTTCAGAGGACGAAGCTCCAAATGGTTCGAGTCATATTGGAGTGAAAGAACCCAAATTGTGAAAACTGATAATCTTTTGGACAAATTAAGAGATGTTGGCTATTTTGTTAGACAACACGACTATCTTATCGCAAGAACTCAAATTACCTCCATGGTATAATGACTCGTATATGTATAAATTAATAATATATACATATATAAATATATATATATATATATATATATATATATATATATATATATATATATATTGTTGAAAAATTTGCACATGGAACGACAATCTTCTGCTATAATATATTTAATTTGGAGAATTAAAGAAATTATAAATATAGTGGATCTTTTTTTTAAAGAGCCATGGGACCCTCTGTAACGGCCGGAATCCACTAGCCAAAAACAAATTATGTGTTTATTGAAAAGTGATAATTATACTGTAACGTAAATAAACTTAACTTGGTTTAACTAATTTATTTAACACTTAATCTACAACTTAATTTATATTGCTACGCCACTGTATAGCTCGATTGTATGGGCCATAGAGAAACTAAAAATAAAGAGAGTTGTCAAACCTGCAGTAAAAGTTGGCACCACGTTTACACAGTGGCGACATATCTCGCAACTGGCCGAACTAAATACAGTTGGTAGAACCGATTGAGATAAGGCGGGTTTTTCAAATGTGTTACTTTTATATGATTGATATGGTATATATTTTATAAGTGATCGATTTGCCATTCTTCTATTCCATATGAATGGTTGTATCATATGAAATACAGGAATGGCAAATCGATCACTAATAAAATATATACAGTAATCGATTCGTAGAATCTGTTAGTTCGTTCGTGGTTAAAATAAAATTTCAAAGTAAATCTTTATTTCATGATATCAAGAACAAAATCAAAGATCTTATAAAACAAGAATAATAAGTTGAACACTATAAAAACACATTTTATTGTATCTAGGACAAGGTACAACTACAGACAAAACAATAATAAAACTCCGAAAAACAACAAAATTGAAAATATTCTTCAGTCTTATCATCAAATCAACCAAAATAAAAACAAATTACATTTACAACAAACCTTCAATAATTTTGTTCATTCATTAGCACAAAGGAGAACGAGTAGGTATACTTAACAAATACTCCAGTTTGATGATAATCTTCGTACTTCCTCAAATGGTGATAGAAAATGGAAACTGATGAACGGAAATAAGTATCAGTTTGTGAAAAAATGTCTGCAACTGATGGATGGAAATAAGTATCAGTTTGTGGAAAGCAGCTTATATTTTACCTTGTGAAAGAATATTTCAAGGAATTTCAGCGTCAACTCGAATAACAAAACATTTTCGACGTTGGGTTCACAATTCAAGTCCATTAGTATAATTTCTATAATTAATTTTTCGATGACAATTAACAGTAGAATTATTCTGAAATTATTACGTTGTTTGTCATTTCCTGACAAATGTCGAAATTGAAAAATTATCATGTCAGTCGTCTGTTGATTGCGGGCAGCGCCTCCATGCGCGACTGGCCGTACCAAAAACTTGGTGGTCAAGATCGCCAATGTTTCAAACAGTCTCTCTATTTTTAATTTGTCTATGGTATGGGCTCGTTCAGACTGTTTTGACTCCACTTGAGGGTTGCCTATTTATCTCCGATACAGCATTCTCGATGTTTCGAATTCTGGCATGTTCCAATTGTTTCCAATATTGACCGTTGTTTTCCGTGGCAGAGCGACTGGATGGTTCTCGAATATCTCCGGGGATGATCTCATCGTTGTCGATGGCAACACGTGAGGCGACAGGTCCGGCCTAGGTTCGTTACATTGCCCCCTTCTTAAAGACATTTCGTCCCGAAATTTCATCCTTGGAGTGTGACGATATCTGCATGACTCCCCATATCTGCACCGTGAAGTTCGATGGGAGTAACACTCCACGGTCTTCATGATCGGTCGTGGAAGAGGGTTACAGCAAACCAAAATCTTGACGCCGCTGGATCTGAATATCGCCTCCAGCATACTTCTTATGACTCTCTAGTCCAACCCATCAATACCACAGGATAATTTTGGAATTGCTAGATCCACCAGGTTCTGGTCCACCATAGTATCTCTTAGTTTGGTGAGACTCTTCCAGACATCTTCATAGGACGGTTTATCTTGGGAAGGCCTCTTGGTAACTAGGTAGTAGATGTTTCTTTGGCCTTTCTTCAACTGTAGCACCCCACCAAGTTCTGGATTCTGCTCCCGCAGTGTTTGGAGTTGACCAAATTTCTTGGAGAACACTACGGCGATGCCCCTGGACATTCGAAGATCTTCTGCCACACAGTGCGCTAGTGCGTAGTCAGCAGGCACCTCGAAAAGGTCTCGTGACTCCTCTCTAGTAACCCCATGTAGAACTTTCTGCCCGTTTGAATACAAGGACATAAACTTCTCGAACGTCATATCATCCTCCGGTGGCTTGAGGGTGCGAACTTGGTCATGGTTTCCAGCGTAAGGGCCAACCTGTTGAAATGGACGACCCTTGGTTTCCCTCGGGTGGCTTATGGATTCGGTACACAAGGTCGTTTATCCTTTTCACGATTTTATACGGGCCTTCCCACGAGTTCCGCAACTTTGGTGATAGTCCACGACGACGTTTGGGGTTGTACAGCCAAACCAGGTCATCAACCTTAAATCCTCCAGCGTCGGCCTTGATGTCATAGGTCTTCTTCATTTTATCGCTGGCACTCTGGATGTTCAACCGGACTCGTTCGTGGATGTCGTCCATTCTCTGCCGAAGTTTGCTGACGTAGTCCTCTCCCGCAGTGTCTTGTCCTGGCGGTATCCCAAACTTCAGGTCACAAGGCAGTCGCAGTTCTCGGCCCATTATAATACTAGCAGGAGTTTGACCGGTTGACTCGTGTACTGCGGATCGATAGGCCATCAGGAACAAAATGAAGATACTGGTCCCAGTCTCGTTTGATGGTCGGGGACTACCTTGGACAGGTGGCGGTTGTTCGTCATGTTCATCCGTTCCACCATTCCTTCGGACTGCGGATGTAGGGCCGTGGTTCTTGTCTTGCGGATGTTCAGCAGTAGACATATTTCTTGGAAAAGGGTTGATTCGAAATTTCTGCTTTGATCCGAGTGCAGCTCCATTGGAATACCGAATCGACATATCCATTCTTTCACCAAGACGTCGGCGACGGTGATGGCTTCCTGGTTGGCAGGGCATAGGCTTCCGCCCACTTACTGAAGTAGTCCATTGCCACAAGGATGTATTTATTCCCGTGGTCGGATACGGGAAACGGGCCGGCGATGTCAATGGCGATTCTCTCGAACGGGCTGCCTACGTTGTACTGGACGCATCGGGGCCTTGGGTCGTATTCGAGGTCCATTGCTAGCAGCGCATACAGCGCACTTTCTGCACCAGTCCTGGACGTCAGCTTGACAATTGGCCCAGTAAAACCGTTGCCTCACTTTCTGCAGGGTCTTCGTCACTCCCAGATGTCCTCCGGCGACTCCATCATGGATTTCCGCAGCACTTCCTCTCTCCTGTTCCTGGGAACAATTATTTGGCGTCTGTCTTCCCACCAATATCGGCCTCCAACACACGTTTCAGGATCCCATTGTCCAGAATAAGAGAGTTCCATTGTGCCCAATAGGACTTAACAGCCGGCGAGTAACCTGCGACTTCCTGCCATGATGGTCTTCGATTGCCCTTCTTCCGGTTGACGACTAGCCAAGGTCGGGGTCTCTCTTGGTCTTTCTGGATCTTGCTGTCATTCCAGTTGTCATCCATTGCCGCGGTTCTACAAAGTGTTGCTTCTTCTCTTCTGCTCGTCGGCAATGTGAGCAATCATCTGGACATGGTCTTCGCGACAAGGCATCTGCATTCTTATGGTTAGTTCCGGCTCGATGTTCGATCTCGAAATCGAAATCTTGGAGTCTCTCGATCCAACGTGCTACTTGACCTCAGGATTTTGAACTGTAAGAGCCATTTGAGAGCTGCATGGTCAGTTCTCAACAGGAATCTTCTTCCATACACGTACTTGTAGAAGTGTTCCACTCCCTTTACAACAGCTAACAGCTCTCGCCTGGTGACACAGTAATTGCGCTCTGGTTTGCTAAGCGTCTTGCTAAAATAACCAATGACCTTCTCCTGTCCCTCCTGGATCTGAGATAGGACAGCTCCAAGTCCCACGTTGCTGGCGTCCGTATCCAAAATGAATTTCCCTTTGGGTAGGGATAGCTCAGTATAGGTGCGTTGATCAAAGCTCCTTTCAGCTTCCTGGAATGAGTCTTGACATTCTTCGGACCACTGGAACTTTGTTTGGCCTTCCGTGAGCTTGGTCAGTGGTTTAGCGATGTTGGCGAATCCCAGCACATATCGGCGATAGTATGTGCATAAACCAAGGAAACTTCGAAGTTGGTGAATGTCTTTGGGATGGGCCAATCCTTAACAGCTTCGATCTTCTGGTCGTCCACTGCTACTCCTTCCCCAGAGACAACGTGGCCGAGGTATCGTACTTCTTTTTGGAACAGATGGCATTTCTTAGGGCTCAGCTTCAATCCGGAGTTCCTCAGTCGCAGGAATACTTCCTCCAAGTTTTTCACGTGGTCCTCGAACGATCTGCCGACCACAATTATGTCGTCGAGATACACTAGACACGTGTTCCATGAGAGTCCCTTCAGCACTGTCTCCATCAATCTTTCGAATGTGGCGGGAGCATTACAGAGCCCGAATGGCATAACGGTGAACTGCCACAATCCTGAGCCGATGGTAAAAGCAGTCTTCTCTCGATCTTCCTGAGCGAGTTCTACTTGCCAGTATCCACTCTTCAGATCAAGGGTCGAGAAAATCGTGGAACCAGCCAACGTGTCTAGGGTGTCATCTATTCTCGGGAGAGGGTAACTGTCCTTCTTCGTGACATTATTAAGTTGGCGATAGTCTACACGAAAGCGTGTCGATCCATCCTTTTTCTTCACCAGTACGACTGGAGAGGACCAGGGACTGTCAGATGGTTCGATAACTCCTTCTTTTCCCATATCGCTGACTATTTTGTCAGCCTCTTCCTTCTTGGCAAGAGGAAGTCTTCTTGCTGATTGCCGGATCGGTCGGGCACCTCCAGTATCAATCTTGTGCTGGACCACATTAGTTCGACCCCCTTTTCCTTGTCCGGTATCGAAGATGTCTTGGTACTTTTTGACTAAATCTCTTAGTTTGGGCTGTTGAGCTGGTTTTATGTCTTTGGAAGAGATGGCAACCAATTTTTCTAGTTCTGTGGGCAAGTTGTTGGGTTGGCTAATCGTACCTCGTACGCCCCGGATCACAGATGAAACTGACGAGCAGTGCCCTAAAATTGTTCCTTTCTTTAAGGTCACTGGAAAGTAATTGACATTCATGACCCTTACCGGCACAAATTTTTCAGCACGTAACAGGGTTTTTCCTAGGGCAATCCCTCGTCCAATTTTCTCATCATGAAGTTTGGGCTCGAACATCACCACGTCTCCACTGCTCGCACTCCCGTCCAGGCGAGCCTCCAGAATGGTTTCAGCCCTCTCAGGTACGCTTACATCTTCAGCCAACAGCACACGGATCAACTCTTCACTTCTCCCATGAAGTACCAGCTCTTCTCCGTTGACACGTAGGACGCCGTCTTTGAAATCCAATTCAAACCCTCTGGAATTCATGATGTCCATTCCGATGATTGCATCGTCTTCGATGTCCGCTACAAGTGCCTGATGTTTCACTTTAGTGCTGCCCAAAATTATTTCAATCGGTAGCTCGCCATATACAGTAGCTGGCTCCCTTGTTGCTGTGCGTAGCTATCAAGTTGTCGGTTCAATTCGTTCCGGTGTTCTGGCAAAGGAAGTTCCGAGAATTGTCCTAGTCGCACCTGTATCTAGCAGCATGGTGCAAGGCTCGTTATTGATGAGACCGTCTACGAAAACACCTCTGTTCTGTCGTTGCAGGATAGCGACATATGCGTTGTTAACCAGGGCTTGCTGGACACAGGCCGACGATTGCCCCTTCTCGTCGACCTTCTTTAGTTTTCCTGCATCGGAGTGTGTTTTGAAATTTTGGCCATTTGCTACGCTCATGTCCAGTTTTGCCACAATTCCAGCATCTTATCTGTCTTTTCTCAGGGAACACTTCCTTAATCACTTTCCTTATGGCAGCTTCAAATTAGCAGGCTCCTGTGAGTCTTCCTCAATCATTCGGACTTTACTCTGGCTTTTGCAAGATTGTTTCGCTGCCTCGAATTCCAAAGCGCGTGCCAGTGCGTCTACGAGATGTGTTGGACGGGCTAGTGTCAACGCTTGTCTGGTTTCTTGGTCACGGAGTCCATCCAGGAATGCTTGAACCGCTAGTCGCTCCATTACATTTTCTGGTGTGGCTGGATATGCGAGACGAACCAAGCGTGCAATGTCAGTTTCGAATTCTTGTAAGGATTCGCCCGATTTTTAGCAGCGATTTTTCAGCTGGGAGTGGTATACGTGTTCCAAATGGGCGTGGCCATATCGTAATTCTAGATGTTTAATCAGCTGATCATAGTCCTCCTGTTCTTGGGCGGTGAGAGTTTGTAGAATATTTGTCGCTTCTCCACGTAATGCAAGTGTCAGTGCTACAGCTCTTTCCCCTGCATTCCATCCGTTTGCTTTGGCCGCTGCTTCAAACTGCCGGCGGTAATTTGCCCATGGAGTTTTTCCGTCGAACTGAGGCGGCTTCATGGAAAGCTTCCCTATTTCTGAAATGACCTTGACATCTTTTATACCCTCTTGAACTTTATCCAAGTTCAGACTCAAGTCCAGCATTGCATTTTCGTTAACCATCTCTGTGGAGGGCGCACTATTAATTCGTTTTTCCAGCTTACTGATCGTTTCCTTTATTTTGCCCATTTCTGCCTCGACCCCATCTTTGATTTTATCTACCTCCGTGTTCATTTGCTCCCTAATTTTATCTATCTCTGTCTCAACGGTTCCCATTCTTTCTTCTAGAAAATTAGCCACACCACACAATTCTTCTTTTAGGCCTTCTGTGTTTTCCAGGAACTTCTCTTCCAGGCTTCTTGCATTTTCTTCCAGGCTTCTTGAATTTTCTAGAAGCTTCTCTTCCAGATTTCTAGAATTTTCTTGAAGCTTCTCCCAGATTTCTAGAATTTTCTTCAAGCTTCTCTTCCAGATTTCTAGCATTTTCTTCCAAGCTTCTTGATTTTCTAGAAGATTTCTAGAATTTTCTTGAAGCTTCTCTTCCAGATTTCTAGCATTTTCTTCCAAGCTTCTTGAATTTTCTAGAAGCTTCTCTTCCAGATTTCTAGAATTTTCTTGAAGCTTCTCTTCCAGATTTATAGAATTTTCTTGAAGCTTCTCTTCCAGAGTCCTCGAATTTTGTTGCAGTTCTTCTTCCACGGATTTAGTAGTTTCTTCGAGTTTATTCATTACCAAACTTAAATCACCTCCGGGAACTTCGAATAGAAATGTTTCGGGGTCCTCACCTTCTTGTATAAGTCCTTCTGCAAGTCTTTCCTGGAGTACTTGCTTTTTACCCGTTGTTTTCAGTTCCCTTTCCTCCAATTCCTGTTTCAATTCCGCTACCTTCAAATCCGCAAGGCGCACTTTTCTTGAACACATTTTGTCTTGAACACATTTCAGTCTGTTTCACACGAAAAGTTTATCAGTTTGTTAAAAATTCTTTTTTTTCCGGGCCTTGGTTTTTTTTCCCTTCTCTTCCGAAAAACCAGTCATTTGTTTTCACCCAAGATCTTTTCTGTTTCGTGCGAACAGTGTATGAGTTTATATTCCCACGCACAATTGTCCACTTCGCGAAAACCGGGCCACTGTCTATTTTGGGCGTACAAAAAGGTCTATCAATTTATTTTTCTGACTATCCACTCCACGATCACTTGTTTATTTTCAAAATCTCACTTCCGACACCAATTGTAACGTAAATAAACTTAACTTGGTTTAACTAATTTATTTAACACTTATTCTACAACTTAATTTATATTGCTACGCCACTGTATAGCTCGATTGTATGGGCTCGTTCAGACTGTTTTGACTCCACTTGAGGGTTGCCTATTGATCTCCGATACAGCATTCTCGATGTTTCGAATTCTGGCATGTTCCAATTGTTTCCAATATTGACCATTGTTTTCCGTGGCAGAGCGACTGGATGGTTCTCGAATATCTCCGGGGATGATCACATCGTTGTCGATGGCAACACGTGAGGCGACTGGTCCGGCCTAGGTTCGTTACAATACTAATAATAGTCATTAGCCTTATCGATCTTGGGAATGAGCCTTGTTTTTTCGATCAACTGCTTGGTCTAGATCGCCCTCTTTCTCCGATTATCTCATGCGGGGTGTTACTGAAAAATAGAAGAAAAGCTGATTCAGATTATTCTTCTCTTCGCTCACCTTTGTTAGTAGAGCTCACCTTTTCCGGATAAGATAGCTGGAAGCAGCCTAGACTGTCGCAGATCAGGATTTATCGAGATCTCAATTTCATCAACAGATTTTATGATATCTACAATCAAATTTCCGATTGTGTTCAGGTCAGAAGGTTGCTGGAGAGGCAATAGTCCGGCAGAGATGTGCTATGAGGGCCTTCGAAGTGGACCTCATTCAGGAACATGGACCCAACAGGGTGAAATCAGGGATGAGCGGATAGCTAGTATATAACAGATCCACTGGGACCCCCCGGACCTGTGAACTTATCAAAAAATATACAAACATAATGCCGTTATGAACCTGTGTTCAAAAGACTTGACAACAGTGAACCTAAGGATCAGGAAAGACAATGGGTCGTGGGAGTTTCTTGCATCGGCCTATTTCTCTTCGGATGACCCTAAACCACCACCCACGGTGGAGACTGTGGAGGAGCTGATAAGATACTGAAGGCAAAAATACTGCGGGTGATATTCGACTACGATGCAAATGCGTACCACATCGTCTGAGGCTAGTAGCGGCACCAACGAAAGCAAACGAAACAAGACGTAACAAACCAAGCTTTGTTACAAAAAACACAAGGGAGGTACTCGACGTAATAATAGCCTCCACCTATGTGAGTAATTTCTTCACGGATTGGCATGTGCCTGAAGAGGAGAGTTGCTCAGACTACAGACACATATACTTCAAAATGAAGAGCAATACCACTACATGAAGTCATCGGTATCCAAGGAAAACAGAATGGAGATCATACAAGGCAGACCTAGCACGCAACCTTCGTGAATTACGAAGACCCGATAAGTACAAACAGGGACCTAGAGATGGCAGTGGAACAACTCAGTTCCAAGGAAATCCACCAAGAACGTGCCCTAGTGGCATACTGAACTAACAAGATTGAAGATGCAAATTCTACACCAAAAAAAGTTGCTAACCCATAACAATAAGCTCATTCGAGCCAATCAAATCACAGTGACCGGGCGGGATTTAACCAGCACGGCTGCAGAAGTGAACGTAACTACTGCACAGGAGGCTCTGTGAAATACTAAGAGGCCGCCTGGCTCTTGAATACATACCAAAGCCATGGAGGAACATCTTCATACCAAAACCTGGGAAAACTGGATGGGAAAGGGCGAAGTCCCTAAGACCGATAAGACTCATGGCCTTTGAACTGAAGTCCCTGGAGAAGCTGATGAATAGAAACATAAGTGACGGTGCACTGGTAGAAAGACCACTGCATTGATAACAATATGCTTACAGGACCGGCTGCTCAACAGAACTGGTAGAGAAAGTGGAAAACACGCTGAAAAAAAGAGGTGCTAACAGCGGCCTTCTCAGATATAGAAGGAGCTTTCAATAACACCCTCTATAGACTCAATCACCAGGTCTCTAGGACGGAGAGGAATCGAGGAACCTTGCGTGGACTGGATATACTCAATTCTAAAAAACAGGACATACAACCCTAATGGAAGAGACTGTAGTGGCCCAGGCAGCCAGAAGATGCCCACAGTGGGTAGTTCTTTCTCCAGTCCTGTGGAATCTGGTCATGGACGAACTACTGAGGTCCCTGAAAGAGGAAGGTCATTGAGCCCTTGGGTACGCTGAAGATATTATTGTCTTAGAACAAGGAAAATTCAACAGCACGGGAAGGGATCGCATGCGAGAGGCCCTAAACTTGGTGACCAGATGGACGGACTTCGACGGATTGAACATCAATGCTGAAAAAGCCACCACAGTAACATTTACTCGGAGACGTAAACTAGAGGAGCTAGGACCTATAGGACTTCCAGGAGGAACCATACAGTGCAAGAAAGAGGTAAACTATTTCGGGGTGATACTGCACTCGAAACTGTGACGAAAGTGACCAGAAAAGCGGAGACTACATTCATTGTGGCAAGACGCTCTGTTGGAAAAAATGGGGACTGAAACCACAGATGGTACACCGGCTGCACAACATGGTGGTGGAACCGGCCATAACGTATGCCTCCCTGGTATGGTGGACGAAGACACAGCAAAGAAGCGCCAAAGCTAAAGATTGCCTGTGCAGGCATTACAACGGCAATGAAATTAACGACCACTGCAGCCATGAAGACACTGCTGGGTTGGTCTCCCCTTGCCTCAGTGATACAGAAAGGGGTAAGGCTGGGTGCCTTCAGACTGAGAAACACACTGGGCAACATTAACGTTGGGACAGGACACATGAGTATCGCTAGCACGAGATGGGACCATATCGCGAAACGATTCTCATTCGACACGACATACAGGGTGCCTTCACCATATAGAACTTTATGGAATCATACAGAACTCAACACCATTTCACAGGGCAAGACCTGGTACACAGACGGATCAAAGATGAAAAATGGTGCGGGAGCAGAAGTGTATTCTAGCTACTCACTGTGTCAGTCAATCCTCTGTATTTCAAGCAGGAGTCTACGCAATACTTCAATGTGTGAAGGGAAAATAATAGGAGAGCAATAGTAGAGGAAGAGATCCACATTCTCTCAGACAGCCAGGTGGCACTGAAGGCTATAATTAGCCAGGAAGTGGACCTGCAAAGAAGAACTTACAATTCTAGCAGAACAAAACCGCGTCAAGCAGGGATTTGCAGGGAATGAAAACGCCGACGAACTCGCTAGAAAAGGATAAAAAAAAAACCAGAGATAGACTCTCGGGGTACCGAAGCGTACGGCACGAGCGTCTGTAGAAGACTGGGTTAAAGAAAAACACAAACAACACTGGAATGACTTCCCAGGAAACAGAAATGAGAAATAATACATTAGAGGCGCGTGCCGGTAAAAACAGCAGATCTCCTAACTCCAAACAAAAAACAACTGGAAATCATCACGGGGCTAATGACTGGACATGCGCCAGTAAAATAGCAGATTGATAAAATGGGACTGTTCAATAGCGACCTAACATGCAGATTATGCGGTAAAGAACCAGAAACACACATACTGTGCAACTGCGGGGCTTTGGACCTCAAAAGATAGTCACTTTTTGGGCAACCAATTGGTGTACCGAGACTGTACAGCACACATCCAGCAAAGGACTTGTACAAACTTGAACAGTGCACGAAACTACTGGAATGGGTGCAGCAGAAGGAAACAACAGGCAAGCTACAATGGGCCAGAAGGCCCAAGTGTCATCGATAGTTTTGACCAGACGAGCCTACTGGTAAGAGTTTTCAGTGGGTAACTCAGAGGAGAGAGGATATAGGGACCCGAAATCTCAAAATGCGAGTCCCACACTACCTATAAGGTGTCGCCGATAAAGCATTTTTCCACCCCCCCAAAAACAAAAACAAAAGTCCTAGCAAAACAGTGCTGATTCCATTCACAAGGAGACTACTTAGCTAACTTTTTCCAAGATAGTCAATAATCGATGAAAGACTAACAACGAATAGTCATATCAATAACCTTCTTTCCAAGGCTACAGCGGCAACCTGGACATGCCCCAGAGTTTTTAGCCAGACATGGGGTTTGAAGACAAAAATGATATATTGTTCAAATCAAACAATAATCGAACCTATGGTCACCTATGACCCATTAGTATGGTAGCCAATAACACAACAGTACTCGGCACGAATCAAGCTACAAAAAGTGCAGCGGTCAGCCTGTCTGGGAATCACAGGGGCAATATTCACGTGCTGCACTGCAGCATTAGAAATAATGCTGAACCTTGTGTGAAATGAAGGAAGCAGCAATGAGTGCCTTCAAAATTGAATGCTAGAAATCTGGCTGGACCATATTCTGGAAAATATTTCCCTAGAATCCAAGTACAAACTCAGATCAGATACAATGCCAGCTAGGCACGATTCCGTAGTTAATTAGGAAGTGGTAATGAACAACCACCATATAAAGGGTCGTTGATATGTAATGAAACGGTCGATTATCTCCTGAAGTAAGATAGCTAGCGAAAAATGTTAGCACAAAAAAGTTTTAGGTTTTTTTGAAATTTAAGTATACAAAATCATTTATGAACTCATTTGCTCTTTCTTCAATGGAACACCCTGTATATTATTCCATATTTCAATCCTTCTCAAAAAATAAAATTAATTCAACATCAAATCCTAAATTTAACCGTTTTCGAAATGTAAAATTCTGAAAATAACTCTTTTATAATTATCGAATCGAGTTCTGTGAAGTTATTATGCATGAATAAACGAAAAGGTCAACTTTGTCAACCACATATTGTTTTCTGTCGAATCTACATTTTGTTTGAACGGGCACGTAAACCGACACAACTATAGGTATTGGTCAGACCAAAATCCACATTGGTTGGAGAAAGTTCACACTCAACGACCACAAAAAGTAAATGTATGGTGTGGCATTATTGCAAGACACGTCATTTGACCCTATTTTCAACCGACGAAACCAAAAAGGAGGAGGTTCTCTATTCGACACGTATATTTTTTTTTTATGTATGACCCTGCATAACTTTCCACAGAAGAGTTCGACTCCGATGATTATTTTTTCATTGGATAGGGTGTACTTCAAAGTTATTCCTACTTAAATTTAAACGAAACAATCTTCCCTTAAGGGTAGCAAAATGGGGGATATTAATCGCTCACCCTCTGAATTTTGGTCCGTTAACCGATTCTATCAGGCATAACTCTGTAGTGGTTTTTCCGATTTGGATGATTCTTCCTTTATTAGATAGGGTATACCTCAGTTGTTCATATTCCAATTTGGAATGGGATAATTCACCCCTATGGGTAGAAAAATAGGCGATGATTGATTTTTCACTTGTGAACATTGGCACACATATGTAGTTGACATTGACAGATACTCCTACATCCGTCACAATTATTATATTCTGTGAAAGGATGGAATTATATACAAAGTGATGGAATCAACTAACCAGAATTTTCAAAAATAATTTATATTATATAACAATAAATAGTTAAAGTAGATAACCATATTATTTAACAGTTAATAATTGAAGTAAGCTAGGTAAGTGAGTATTTTGGAAGTAATCAAAAATTGAGTTGGTAGAAAATAGTAGATTTCAACCACAAAAAATTGAAAAATTAAAACTTTTTAACAAAAACTTGAACCGACGAAAAAAATAAACTGAAAAGCATAAAATAAAATAAACCTTCTCAGTCTTAATGATAATTGAGCTCCTTAACTAATGTGAGTAACTAATTTTGAGTCGGCGCCAGACAAACTAACAATTGAATTAGGTAAAACGTGAAATGATGGCAGGGAGATGCATAGCGGCGTTTTGAGTACTTCTTCAAAGTAATATAATGATCTTCGATAATTGTTTGTTTGGCGCCGACTCAAAATGAGTTACTCACATTAGTTTAGGAGCTCAATTATCATTAAGACCAAGAAGGTTTATTTTATTTTATGCTTTTCAGTTAATTTTTTCGTCGGTTTAATTTTTTGTTAAAAAGTTTTTATAAACGTAAATTTGAACTCTGGACGATATTTATTACTATTGCAAGAGCATATTATTTCGAAGCTTGGAGGCGATTATTCCCGAACAATTACAATCCCAATTTGCCGACAGAACAAATATAGTTTCAACAAAATGGGGCTCCTCCACATTTTGGACGTGTGGTACGGGCATATCTAGATGAAACTTTTTCTGATAAATACGCAGGGGGGCAATTTAATGGCCAGCTAGGTCTCCCGATATGACCCTACTTGACTTTTTTCTATTGGGTTACATGAAAATGTAGTCTATTAAATGAGGCTGCAAAATATTGAAGAGTTGCAAGAAAGAATAAGGCATGAAATGTCCACCATTCCTCGCAACATGATTTTAGATTCACTACAAAATTCTTCACTGCCAGGAGGTAAATGGTAAACACTGTGAGCACTTATTGAATAGAATTCCAAAGAAAATATTTGTTGAAAAATCGAATTTAAACGGTTTTTCTATTCATTCCACTTCACATGGCACTTATCTCTCAAAATATTTGTTGTTTATTAAAACTTGCTTCCTCTCTTTTTTTTCTGACATAAATTGAAAATATCCAGGACATTCATTAAAAAATCCATTTTTTCATTTCATGCATTTTCATCAACCCTAAACAATTATGGTTTTTTATTTTACCTAGAAAAATAATAATAAAAATTTAATGGTATCCATAATATTGTGTAATTTTCACTCATAATTGCACGAGAGGTTTGTATTTTATCGGGTAAATTTTGGTTGTTTAATGAGAAACTGTTGCCGAGCAATCAGACGAGACAAACTGTCAACTATTAGGTTGACAGTTTTTCGAGTCAAATTGCTAAAGGAAACAGTTTAGAATTTGAACAACACAAATTTACCCGATATCAATACAAGCATCGGGTGTTATTCGGCAGGACAATTTATTGAATGAGAAATTCGATAATTGATAAACAAATGAATAAGTTAAAAAACCACTAGTGCATTTGTCGCTGTAGAAGTTGCAGCTAACTTTTGCTGCTGTCAAACTGACAATTGCACTGTGGCATATGCGATTTTTCATACATGAGTTGAATTGTCATAATAAATATCCATCATTCCGACTTTTCTTTCAAAACAATTGAGAGTAGTAAAAAGTTATTGTCAAAATTCGATATCTCGAAAACAGTCATACTAAGGATATGACATGCTGTATCAATTTTATTAGGAATTTTGAGAAGAATTGAAATATGGAATAACATACAGGGTGTTCCATTGAAGAAAAAGCAACTTTGTTTCGTCATGACTTTTTGACTAATCCTGTAAACTTATTTTTTCTTCATTGTAAAAGATTTAAAAAAACCCTTAAAGTATGTCCTAACATTTTTCGCTAGCTTTCTTACTTTAGGAGATGATAGACTGTTTCCATACATATCAGCGACCTGTATGTACAACGAACGGGCCTCAATTCGTAAGGGATGCATCAATTTGGTATGATGGATCCAAGATGGATGAAATGGCTGGAGTGGTAGTGATGGATCCGAAATTCAGACTATCGAAAGCTCTAGGCAAAGCCCCAACAATTTTTCAAGCAGAAAGCCAAGCTATACAAATTCGGGCCGATTAATGTCGTGCAAGGGGCTTCAGGGGGCAAAAACCTGTATTCGATCAGACTGCCAAGCAGCACTGAAGGCTCTGAATTCGAACACTTGGGAGTCTAGACAGACTTAGGACAAACAATCAGGTCACTCTGACGTAGGTGCCAGGTCACAAGCAAATCAAATGCAATGAGGAAGCAGAACGGTCTCCTGACTATTGAAATTTTTTTAGAGTTCCATTTTTTCTCTTTCACCTGCTGCAAGGCATTTCTCCTGGATAAGTCATATTAGACATGAAGGTGATTTCCCTAGTATTATTGATATCTGCCCTTCGAATAATTCCGATGAATGTTTCAGACTCATATTCTAGTTGCTGTTCTGTTTCCAGCTCCATGTTCAAATTAATACCGTTCTGCATATCAAGTCTAAAATCTTCTCAATCTTTATGACCTTCCTAAATGACTATACCTGAGGTGGAAAAATTTAAATTTGCGTGGGAAAATCACTTTCCTCCTTTACCATAACTATTTTCCAGTTCCTGTGGAAATGGCTCCAACATAGAAGCTGGAAGGTCGAAATCCTCAAGTTTCCACTCGCGGTTCAACTCGAATTCTTCTTATTCAATATGATTTATTCCTTCGTTGTTCCTTCATTGTTTCCACCATATAATTCAAAATATTTCACTAGTTTCCATAGTGAGAGAATAAGAATGAAAAAATATGAAACAATTGAATTAGTGTATTATGCGGATTCATATTAGTATTATACTTACCTAATGTGTAATGAGCACTCTTTAAATTTTCATAATTCGAGATGGAGCAATCAAAGAAGTATGGAAAAAATAACATGTTCGAATTACAGACCAGAGAAGGTAAACAAAAAATGATCCCTATTTTGTGCCGTTTTGAAATTACAGATTATCAAAAATAATAATGGAACACGAGGCAGCAAAAAAATTTAATATGAAAGCTGACGAAACGAAGAAATAACACATCAGAGGAAGTAAAGAGGTGATAATGTGAAGGGAAGGAATTATCCCAAATAGAAAAAATATAGGGATATAAGGGTAGTCGGACACAACAACTGACTCAACTCTGCCCATTTCACACCTAACGGCAGTAATAAATTATATAATCAGGTAGTTTTTCATTAAAATACCATCCCACTTCCAACAGAGATTCTGTTGGTAAAATAATTCACCTCTTTATTCTAATGTTATATAATCAACCCAGAAGGGAAACAAATGAATAGAAGTTCTGCAAATCCATGCGAATAACTCCCAAAACTTTCAACAATTTGTCATTTAGACGCCACTGGAAGTGCGATAGCGTTAAACTGATTCATTATTCGTGAAACTTCATTCAAACTTTGTTAAAACTACAGGAGAAAGTGGAAACCATTCGTGAACATTTCGGTTAGTCAACAGGAAATTATAATCTGAAGAACTACGTAGAGCGATATACAAATTGGGATTGCGGTTGAAAATGGAAGAAGAAATTAAATCATATAACAAAGATGATCCCGTGTCATTTTAAAGTATTTCTATTCCTTCGGTTCAGAGAGATAGAAAGAAATAACATTATCTCAATTCCGAGCCATTTCAATTGTTATCATGTTTT
>JAFIRS010007982.1:0-20366 GCA_018342105.1 Gonioctena quinquepunctata | reverse complement strand
TCGACAGTTCTTTGGTTCAACATAAAATTTTGGAGGTATGTTGAGTTTGGAAAATGTGATGGCAATTTCGATTTTTTCGAGTATATGTTAGTATTGAAAGGCTACAATTATTTGATTTATCAAAATATTTGGATTTCAGTATTTCTTCGAGCTGTTGGTGGGTTGGAGAGCTTATTGGTTGTGAGCAAGAGTTTGAGTGGTTTTATTGAAAATATCCATAGAATTTTGGAGGAGCGTTATTTGCTCATTTACTATGTTTTTAATTTTTAATTGATTATTTGAGAGTCTATTGGTTGCTTCATTATACTCCTTAGCATCTTTCTCATCAATATATCCAGTGACTGTTTTAATGATAGATCCAAACCATTTATGAGGCCAGGTTTGGGGCTGATTATTTGCAGGGTTCAGCTGATTTATTTGAAGTGATATTTTGTTTTCAAGATTAGTTGCTGAATGATATGAATTATAATATCCCATTTTGAGGAGACGTTCAGTTTTGTTCTGAACATTGTTCTCCTGTAGAGTTATTAAATTATGAAATTTTATTCGGAGATATTGAAATCCTTCGACAATATTGGTAATATCGAATATTTGAACAAAAGACCAGTAATCAATTTCATTCTGGGCATTGCCAAGTTTGAGAGTAATTAAACCAAGGTTTTTGGAAAGGTCATGGAACTTAGGGTAGGTCAGTTCACTACTTGCGTAGACGAAGAACCTGTAACAAGAGGGGGTTTTCTCAACTCTTTGATGTGCAATATTTCTTTTCTATTTTTTTTTTCAGATGACTAGTGATTTCGACACGATTTCTGTCGTGAATTTCTGTGATTGCGTGAGGGCTAAGAAATCTATTATTTTTCTCATTACGGTTTTGGGGATTCTGTTTCGTGATCAATAACAATTTTTTCTGGGATTCCGAAAGCTGAAAAATACTAAATGATACTTTGACTCATATGAGTGGCTGTTCTTTTTTGTATTTGGTGGGCTTGTCATAAAAGAAAAGATCTGCGTGAATGATTTGAAACGCTTTTGGAGCGGTTTTCGTTAACATGAGTAGTGAATATGGTATTTTCCTGGCGTACTTAGTACGCTGACAGATTTCACACGAAGTGATATACTCCGTGATTGATTTTTTCATACCTATACAATGATAGTTGCGATTGAGTCTTTCCAAAGTTTCACTGATATTACGATGATTTGTCTTACTTTCGTGATGGTTTTTCATAAGGAGGAATTTTGGTCCGGTTTGCGAAAAATTATATTCTATTGAAGCTATTGTGAAGATGATCAGTGTGGAAATACATTCAATATGTTTCATAAGATGTGGTGTAGTCTCTCAGAAATTGAATTATGAGATCTTCGTTATTATTTTCTGGAATTTCGAGGGTGATTATTTTATGGTGTAAGTAGTTTTCAGAGTTAATTTTCAATCTATGATAAGGTTGGGGGAAAACCAAAATTTGATTGACCTTATTATTGATGATTTCATCTAAAATATGTATTTCGTTATTTGTCGATTCGTTGATAGTGGAATGTTGGGTCGATGACCTAGTGTCATTATTTTCGATATTGTTCCGAAGTTTTATTTGTACATCTGAAATGATCTTAATAGTTTTTTCAGGTTTGTTTATGTTCTGTGACGTTGTTGGTCTGTCGCATTGAATGGTATTTTCTATGGGTTTATCAATTTCTCGTGATGTCGTGGGTTGTTTGTTTCGAACTGGCTGTCGGAGGTAATCTAGGATTCCTTGGACGATATCTCCGGGGTTTTCAATGACTGATTCAGTTTCTAATGCATTTATGGTAATTTCGAAAAAGGGCATCCACGTTTGTATTTGATTTTTCTATATTTCGATTCATGGATAGTTTGACTACTTTTGATGTTTTTGGGAAAATGAACTGATCGTAGTTTGCAATTTCGAATTAATTTTCTGCATTTTCTGACTTTTGTAGATGATAGGAATTTTGACAAATGGAGTCATAATGGATTCTGTATTAATATTTATTGAAACATTGAGCTGATGAAGCAGATCAATACCAATCAGTCCATCGTATTTTTCCCTGAACTTGAATGAATTAAATTCATGTACGCCACTAACTATAAAGATTTTGAAAATTGGGTTTATAATTTTGATATGTGGGGGTGAATCTGGGTGTATTGAATGGTTGTATCTGATTATTGATTTTTGGATTGACTGGTGTCACTCTTTGCAATGGTTTGAATGAGTTTTGTGAATTCAATGAATTTTTTCTATATAGAGAAAATTTTGTTCTTCTATTACAAGAGACATGGCTTTTTCTGAACTATCGGGATTTCTTAGTCGCACATTATTTTGGAGTTGACTACTTAAATTTCTAATAAATGTTTTCAGAGCTAAATCACTGTAATTTTTGAGACTAATGTTCACTTTAGCTGCGTTCAAACCTGATGAATTTAATTTTGCTATAATTAGGTTCCTTGCGTCCTGGCAACGCATACCAAAATTATAAGAGGTTTCATTTTTGAATGGAAATAAAGCAATCAAATCTTGTATCAAACAATCAATATGTCTCTGATCTCCAAAACTGAGTTCAATAGCATTTTTAATTTCTTCCCAAGTTTTCAATTCTATTGGTGAACCAATGAGGCTGAGAGCCCTACCAGTTAGCTTGCCGATGATAGCTCGCAAAATGTATGTATTGATTTGAGGTTGAGCTTGATCATAAAAAGTTCTTATTAAATTATCGCAACTGTCCAAAAAACTACCTAATCTATTTCGGTTCCCCTCATATCATGGAATCACGTCAACATACAATTTCAAAAGTTGATAATCTACTGGGCGTGCCATATTGATAGGTTCAACTGAATTTCCGGTAGTTAGCAAGTTTTGGAATACATCGGCCAAATTATTCATATCGGTTTCGGACATAAAAATAAATTCAAAACAAAATGCTTGGAATTCGTGAAAAATTAAATAAATGAAAGTATTATGTAGAAATAGCAAATATACGACTACAAATGAGAATAGGAAACATGCACTAAAGGAGAGAAAAAAATTACTACAGTAATATGATGATTTTCATTGCTTTTTCTCATCCTACTCCGAAGGGATGTGGGCAAGTTCATCCCTGGTCCTTGGAATTCTCAAAATTATAGCTGGTTTTAGTGATTTGGTCCCCTACCAGGTTTCTGGAACTTGTGCGCTGTTGTCGTCGTTCACAGAATACTTCTGAATTGTCTTCTCTCGTCACTTTCACAAAATGTCCGTTTTCGTCCACAAACTGTAGAAACAGACCGGTCCAACGCGATTATTGTCGTCAAAACCGTTAGAGGAAATCCTACCGACTGCGCCAAAAATAAGTTCGATTTCGGAAAATGACTTTTTAGAGCACAATTTTATTCCAGAAGGAACTTTTAGTACATGAGATACAAGTTAATTGTTCAAAGTCTAGTAGCAAAAAGCTCGAGAGAATGCTCTTCTCTTGGTTTTATTGGAGTCGGTGAGGTGTCTAATTCCCATAACTCGCGCACTGTATACGTGTACATACATACTTGAATATTATATATATATATATATAAATATATATATATATATATATATATATATATATGTATATATATATATATATATGTATATATTTATATATTTATATATATTGTTATGTTATGAAAGACCAGAAATTTATTTTAAAAAGAAAAAAGAAATAATTTCAATAAAAAACCCACAAAAATAATAATTACTTACTAGTAGTAGTTTAAGAGATATTGTTTTCACATATTTTAAGATTTTATTTCTTTTATGAAGCTTCTGTATGATATTGATAGATAAAAATATATAAATACTATAATGCAATCATTTTCATACATTGTCAAGATCATTACAACCTATAATTGTTCAAAAGATAACAAAAAAATCTAGATTTACAAAATCATCCTGAATAAAATATGATCGACAAAATTATGTTTGAAACATACAGTATATGAAATTGTACCCAACTAAAAATAGCCAATGGGAGAACAACAAACTTCTCGATGACAATAGCCAATCAGGGAACAGTATGGTCAGATGTAAGATTTGAAATTGTGAGTAAATAAGAACGGAAAAGTGTCAGAGACAATTATCATCAAATATTGTACATGGTTTGTGAGAAAAGAAAAATATGTTAGTGAATAAGTTTTGACAAATAACCCCAAAGAGTGGGAATGTGACAACAAAGTGCGCGAATTTGAAAATACAAATGAGATGTAAACTGGAGAAATGGTATCCGGGTGATAGAAAACACAGCCACGGGTAGGAGATTGAAATTTTTTTTGAAAAGAACGCCACGTTTGTGCTTTAGAGAAAGAAAATTCGAAAACTTCATCAATATAAGGTAGTTTCTTTATTAGAACTCAATCAACTCAACTTCAGGAGAATTTGAATCAAAATAAATAGCAGCAAACGACATAACCTTTTTATGTACTCCACATGAAACTATTTCAAAGCTTATTTCTGAATTTGTATGGTTCCTTCTTGGTATTGGAGAGCCTGAGAGCAGTACATTGAGGAGGATTCAATTTCTTGGTGTATATTGTTACAGCGACAGTTCCAGCGTCAGGTATAAACTTTTCTAGTGCACATCACAAACTGAATAACCTCACAAATAACTCGTATCATACCAGAAGAACTTTATTTCACTTTGATATTGAATTACTGAAGAATTTTCAACCTCCAAAGTAAAAAGTGAGGTTGTGTATATTTTATTCGTCAACGTTTCTCGTAATTGTTTTCGAAAATTTGTGAAATGACCATAGTATGAGTTATCTATCGTAGGTCAGGGTAACATGATCTGCAATTGTATTTATGAACACAGATATTGACATCAAGACCAGAATAGTGGCTCTATAGCCTGAACCGGCTATCTGAGACAAAAGGCGTGCCAACTGAGTTTAGTCGTGGTAAGAAAAGTGATAATAATTGGCAGAAACGTGACGAGAAAACAGTGACGTTAGCTAGCAATTATTATTACATTGTAATATAGTATACAGGGTGAAAATAATTTATCTATCATATCAATTTGAATTCAAGAAGGACAAAAATCAACAACAACATATTATTTTTACAAATCATTATTTCATAACAATATTTGCCGCCCAACGCAGGGGGAAATTAACAACAGTCAAATTATATTTCATAACAATTGGCGCCGCAACGTAGTGGCAAAGTAAGGGCAATATATTATTTCTTAATATTTATCGCAACGTAGTGGCAAAGAAAGGGCAATATATTATTTCCTAATATTTATCGCAACACTGTGCGAACATTAGCAATTGGCATTCCAACGTGTAAAGCGAATATTGGTGAATAAAAAATGGATTTGAGAGATGGTAAGAAAGTTGGTTTGGAAGAAGGTGCAGAAGGTAGAGAGAGATACAGGTGATCAGGAACAAGAAGAGAGTAGTAATGTGAGAGAAAGAGAGAGAAATAAAAAGTGAAAGTACAGGAATAGAGAGTAAGTTTCAGAAAATGATGGAATACATGATAAGTATGGATAAAAGAAATTTAGAAAATTTAGTGAGAATGAATGAAAATATGGGAAGTATAAAAGATGAAATAGAAGAAATGAAAGAAAATTCAACAAGAATTCAAGGAAGAATGAATGAAAAGTCAGAGAAAATTGATGAAAATATGGGAAGTATGAAAAATGAATTAAAAAATGAAATAAAAGAAAACTCAGAAAAAACAGAAAAAATGAATGAAAATATGGGAAAGAGAAATGAAATGGAAGAGCAAATAGAGAGAATGGATGATGGAATGAGAGAAAGTATGGAAGGAATGGAGGGAAGGATGGGAGAAAAAATGAGAAATATGAAGAATGAAATTAAAGAAAATTTGTCAAATCAAATGAAAGAGTTGAAAGAAAACATAGCGAGTATGGAAGAAAGATTGGGAGAAAATGTGAAAGAAAATATAAAGGATATGAAAAAAAATATGAAAAGTATAGAAAACAAAATACAAACTGAATCTCAACAAAGTAAAAAGGAATTGTTGGAAGCTGACAAACAAAAAAAAAGGAATTGTTGGAAGCTGACAAACAATCAGAAATAAAAATAAAACTAGACATATAAATGATATTGAGGATTGAAAGAGATTATTAGACAGTATGTTTAATCAACCTTGTATATGGTTTAATAGCCAGGAAAAGAATATCAATTCTTTTCAAGATTTTGAAAATTTATTTTTGAAACAATATTGGGGGGAAAATGCTCAATTAAATATTAGAGACAAATTACAATTTGGAAAATTTATGGAAAAAGTAGAATTACAATATTAGCAATCCAAATGTTTGCAATGGCACAGTATTTAGATCCGGTTATGAGAGAGGAAGAAATAGTGGGTAACATCAGTAGGCATTTTAAAAAAGCAATCTTTGAAGTTATAAAAATGCATGAGATCAAAACTATGGAGAGACTTAGTCAATATTTATTGAGATTGGAGAGGACATTATCGTATAGGAGTTGGGATAATAATAACCAACAGAGGAATTCACAATATAACAGCAATTATTATCAAAGAAGTAGTCAAAAAAAATAAGTTTATGAACCAAAATAATAATAGAAATAATAGATATTTTAATAATAATAATTATGGTAGGAATAGAAATAACAATAGGCAAAATAACCAAAATCAAGTTTATCAAAGAAATAAAAATTGTAATGACAATAATAATAACAATTATAGTCATGATAGAAATAATTACAATAGTAATAATCAGAATCACCCCTCAACAATATCAGGGACAAAGGACTTACTATAACAGACAACCACAAAATAATGCTGGTAGAAATAACAATGAAACAAATGACAATACAAGACGTGTTTATTTGAATTGGACATGTCAAAGTGCGGAAAATTTGCATGAAAGAGATGGACAAGTATCATCAAGTGGGGAAATCAATCAAATAAATGTTCCTACAACTAGTCAAATAGAACGAAAACCATATGTCAGGCTGGAAAACACAAATTACCAACACCCTATTGAATTTATAATAAATGAGGAAAATATGAAAAATGAACGAAATATAGGATTAATAATTTTGAAAGGAAAAATAGCAAATAAAATAATAAAAATAATAATTGACACAGGGTGTGAAGCATCTTTAATTGAAGAAAATTGTTCAAAAGATTTCATGAAAGTTGAAAATATTCTAGTAAAGATGCCAAAAACAAATTTAGTTGGTATAAATGGTAAAAAACTGGCAGAATCAAATCAATATTTAAATTTAAAATTGGAGATTGATGAAAGGAATATTGAATTACAACTATTAGTAGTTAAAGATATGGAGTTTGATGTAATTATAGGTAATGATCAACTGGAAAAAGTAAAAGCCAAGATAGACTATTATAAAAAAAAATTGGAAATGGATGGAAAATGTTTTGAATTCTTTGGAAAAAAAACAGAAATAAGGGAAAATAAAGAAATGTTGTCTACAAAAGGTATGGATGGGAGATATGAGAATAATCATGATGAAGATAAAGATGAAATAAATGAAATGAAATATAAATGTAATGATAAATATGAAAGGTATATTGATGAATTATTATATAAATATAAGTTTTTCCTGAATAAAGGAAATAATTGTTTTTCGACACTTTTTGGTTCGTTTTCCATAATGATATGATCCGCAATTGTATTTATAAACACAGAAATTGACATCAAGACCAGAATAGTGACTCTATAGCCTGAACCGGCTATCTGAGACAAAAGGCGTACCGAGTTAAGTCGTGGTAAGAAAAGTGATAACAATTGGCAGCAACGTGACGGGAAAACAGTGACGCTAGCTAGCAATTATCATTACATTGTAATATAGTATACAGGGTGAAAATAATTTATATATCATATCAATTTGAACCCAAGAGGGACAAAAATCAACAACAACATATTATTTTTACAAATCATTATTTCATAACAACATTTGTCGCCCAACGCGGGGTGAAATTAACAATAGTCAAATCACATTTCATAACAATATATATATATATATATATATATATATATATATATATATATATATATATATATATATATATATATAGTGATGAGTATTCGTGCTGGCGGTAATTTGGAAGTAAATTTCTTGTGGGGATGCAGTCAGGTTAAAGGGCTTTATTTCAAGTAAACTCTTTGAAATTCGTCAAGCTTTCGGCTATGTTTATTGCCTTCCTCAGGACGACTAAAATCAATGAATAACAATATGAAATTGTATAGTATCAAGGTACTCACTAGGTACTCAATGAAATTAATACATATTTACTGAAATTGGACAAAAATAATGATATATCACTCAATATTCAAAATTTTCCAACTTGATTTATAATATTATACAATTGTCACTGTCAAGAAAATGATTTTATGTTCCTCATATGTATTAATTTTATTGATTCTCATGTTAGTAAGTTCCATAATTCTGAACAATTTCACATTGTTATTCATTATAATTTTAGTCGTCTTGAGGAAGGCAATAAAAATAGCCGAAAGCTTGACGAATTTCAAAGAGGTTACTTGAAATAAAGCCCTTTAACCTGAATGCATCTCCACAAGAAATCTATTCTATATATATATATATATATATATATATATATATATATTTATATATATATATATATCTTTATATATATATATACATATATTTATATATATATATATATATATATATATATATATATATATATATAGGATACACCGGTAAACTTATAACATCCCTCTGTTTGCGTCGGGGGTTGAAAAATAGTTTGGGATGGCTTCGAACAGACCAAACGGAAAGGTTAAGCATTGCAAATTATAGCATCTATGAATTATAATCTGAAACTTCTTCACACTTCAAAACAGTCGGTACGGGTGCAAGTGCAAAATGGGTGGAATTGCACATTTCCTTTTAAACTAATGAAAATAATATGTCAAAATGATTTCAGTATGTCTAAAAGTTCTTGAAATGTATTCGTTATATAGGTGAGTTACCAATTACTGCAATCGTCAAATGAAAATTTATGTCGAGATTGAATTCACTTATTCCAAAATGAAAGTATTGTCTATAATGAACAAATGAAAACCAATTATGTTTCAGAATCACCCCCATCTCAGGAGCGATTGTCACAGAACCAGTATGGTCCCAAGTCGAGCGAGAAAAAAACACCACCTGTGGATAAATATTATCTTGTAGCACTGGCATTTTTTGTCATCGGATTCGGAAGTACGGTTCCAGCGAGTTTTTTCCTGACAGCAACTGATGTACGTAAATTATATATTTTGAATCGTATTTACTTTCTGAAATGAATTATTTGTTATATTGGGAAAAAAAATAAAAAATTTGGTCGAATGGGATAAAATGAAGTTTTTTGTAGTAATTCGTGGTGATATTGGAAAAAAACCTAAATAATAATTTCGAACTGTGTTATTTCATGAAATATCGAAAAACATTCGAAATATCATTATTTGTTCTAATCTAACCTTCCACACTGTCTTAGCTACCACGAACCCATTTTCCAAATGGAGACTACTACTACAGATATATTATTTTCCGTTTTTACATATCATTTTTCAATCTGGTCTCTGAGGTTTATCATGCAAGATGATTTGGAAATAATTTTCAGGTAATTCAAACACGTCATCGAATTATTATAGATCTGGTCATGTCGTTTTACTCTACAGATTTGTGGATACTTTATGTGGAAATATTCGTTCGAAAATACATGTTCGAATCTCATAACAAGTTATATAAATTTTCAGTGTTTACAAATTTCGAAAGATACCAAAACAGGACCAATAAAATAATTGAATGAATCCACTATCAGTCGGGAATGAATAAACATTATTTTAGTAACTATTGAATAAGCCCACTTTTTCAGGAGAGACCAATATTCTGGGTTATTCACTATAAACTACCCACCCCTCATCATCGTTATTATTGCTTAAAGAAGGAACAGTTGAACCTGAAAGTTCTATGGTTATGACTGAATTTTGGTAGAATGCTATCAAAAATACAGTAGCGTGCAAATTTCAGGAGATAATTGTTTTCAATGGGATACCCTGTACATCATTGAATTTGGGGAATGATCTGTTTTCCTGTTTTCCAAAATATACCATATGATGCCCCTATCTTATACCGTTTTTGAGTTATTGAACGTCGAATAACTTGAGACTAGTTGTTACTGTAAATACCTCTTCTATGAAAGTTAACATTTTTGAAGTAAGATATGAAAATTGAAACTATATAATATTTGTTTAGCAACAACAAACATCATTGCATATACCTACGCCGGAAAGTTTTGTGGCACACATCATATCAATTTCACTTTTCAGTACAATTATATATGGATACGGCGCTGAGGTGACTGATTGATGTGCTTCCTTATTTTAAATGTTTATTTTTCTATGTGCTGGTTATATGAGAGTTATGTTTTATTTATTATATTTATTTTGATTATCACTATTTTATCAATATTAGTAGTTATTAGTTTATTTTCAAAGTAACAACATATTTCAAACTGAACTGAAACAAAAGTCGGAATTCCGAGTTGCAAGCCGGAATTTGTAAAAAAAAAGTGTGGTACTTCGTAAGTAATACATATTTCTTTGAAAAAAAAATTGAAGAAAAATATTTTAAATTTTTGATGTGATATCAACTCTTCGCGCTTGTGCAAGAAGTTAGATTACATCCTGTATATCCTGATTCAATTCTGATTCATTTTATAACAAATTTCAGTGGTTGAAAATTCGGAACTCATATTTTTTTTTTTGTAAAATTTTGGTAAGTAATACATATTTTTTATGGCTGACCTATCGTAAAAATATTTTTTTTTGCGGTTGTGCAAGTTAGATTGAATCCTGCATATCCAATTAACTTTAATCTCACCTATCCGCAGTTTGAGCAGAACATTCAGGTCATCCGACTGTCAAGGATTTAATACAAAAGGGTACATTTTGGTTGACGGCAATTGTCATCGTTTGCTAATGATTCATCAAATCAGAACAGAAAGCCTCTCACAGGTGTATTCTGCAATTAATTGTACTGAGAAACAATACAAAATGGATACAGTGCTCTCGTAAAGTACTGAATAAATTAATTTTCAGGCAAACTATCCATTTCTGAGGAATCTCCAGAAACAGGTTGATTTTTAATATCAATTTGTCACATTTGTAAGGGAAAATTGAATATACAGGGTGATCCACGTTTGACTAATTACATCCGCGACAATTTTTTCGAACACCCTATATATTATTCAGTTTTTTGAATCTCCATGGGAGGCTGATTTCAAAAATATATCACACATAGGGTTTGTATACAGTGCGTCGGTCAAATTCAGTGCTCTCGTAAAGTAGCTAATAAGTTCGTAAAAAATTAAAGGAATAATTTTTGGAAAGAACGCTTGAAGCCGTCGACTCTCATTTTCATTTGGACATCCTTTCAAATTTTATTAATACATCAAAATGATTCACAGTGAGGTAGAAAGAGTTCGAATATATACTTTTTCATACGACTGCCTCAGAAAATGAGGTTTTGCGTATGGAAAACTCGCTCCAAAAACTTCGCACACGCCGTGTGCAAAACATGTTGCGCACGGATATGTCATTTTTGCACACGCATCTCCCGCTCACTGTGATTTTTTGGTTCACTCCTTACAACGTAAACATTTCAAAATGTTCCTAGTTGGCTGAGTTCCATAGCAACCGTCACGGCTCTATTGTTTTGTTAATTGGATAATCCAAAGAATTGTTGTTTCCAAAGATTGTTGAAGAAAATGACGGATTCTGCGGAAATTCCGTACTGCTGCCAACAAAATCAAGAAGCAGATATGAAGCTGAGTTGAAACGATTCGTGGAATGGAGACTGGCCAATAATATCGAAACCTTCTCGTTAAATGCAGTGCTGGTATGTTTTGAAGAACTTTCCAAAAAATATAAGTCCTCGATATTGTCGACGACTTATTCGTTGCTCAAATCAACGTTAAGTTCAAATCACAACATAGATCGAGAAAGCTATAGGAAGATTCGAACGTTAATCAAACAAAAATCTGAAAAACTACATCCCAAAGAAGTCCCGTATCCTTACAGTAGTAAATTTTTGCCTGTTTTTGACGACAGCACCAGATGACAAATATTCACTCTTATCAAGGCGGTGGTGGCAGTTAGACTCTCTGGAGCATGACGAAGAGAGGAATCATGTTATCTCCAAATAGAAGACACGAAATATTTTGACAGTGCTATGCTGGTCAAACTGAAGAATACAAAAACGAAGATACAGGTTCTTTATAGTTTCAGGAAACCTAACACCGCCCTCAAGAAGTACTGTGCTCTTTGCCCTCCCAATTTGAAGACAGGCAGGTTTTTTTCAACTATCAAAACGGAAAATGTATAAGGCAAAACATTGACATCAACAAAATTGGCAACATAGCTAGAGAAATTGCCAAGTTTTTGATGTTAGGGAATCCAGAATCTTACACGGGACACTGTTTCAGGCGTTCATCGGCCACAATGTTATTGAATTCTGGCTCAGATCTGCTAGCCCTCGAATGACATGGAGGTTGGGAATTCAGTAAAGTTGCAGAGGGCTCTTTGAGAAATAAAATGGGAGTTTTAAAAAAGATAGAGTCGTCAGTGTCTTCTGCTCTCATGGAACCAGAACAAAGATCTTCTGCTGGGATGCAACAGGAAAATGACTAGTATGCTTTGAAGAACTGTATCGATAATTCGCCCCCTGAAATATTCTCCATTAGAAGGTGCAGAATAATACTGCTTTTCCTGGCGTTATTTTGAAAGAAAGCTCCAATGTTACCATAAATATTATATACTAGTTTTTTTTTATCAGTTCAAACAGTTTCCGTAATAAAAACGTGTTTTACAAAAAAAAACAGATTTGTGTGGTTTCCATTTGCAGCCGTATGAAAAATGTCATAAAAAATTCGTTTGAAAACCTCTTCGCACTCTCGCTCGACTTGTGGACCTCGCCTTCGGCTCAGTCCATCAATTTGTCTCGCTCGTATGCCAATAGTTGCTTTCGAACCTTGTTGTTCAATATACTAGTTAGATACAGAACAACAAAAATAAACATGCAGCAAAAAGTGCATATTGGCATAGCATAAGTGCATATAGTGGTCGCCTCTCAATCAGGCAAGAAGGTTGGATGCGCACAACACCGATTTCATATGGTTAACGCCCATTTCGCGGCGTGTATGTTAGTTATACACTCATACACATACATACACGCCTACGGTCATAACAACGAACCAATAGAATATATAAAATACCTTCAAAAATATTAACCAAAAGGTGAATCATACCTTCAGTCGCAGTACGAAGAAGCGCATAGTCCAAGGAAACCAGGAATGACAGCTAAACATACTGCTTCAGTCCGAAAGTAAGACCATTCATATCAATTCTCGAATGGACTTTTTTGAGACATTGTTTTATTTTAGTTTGAAAATTGTAGCCGATCAATTAGGTAGGTCGCCGAAATTCAACGTACTTTGAAAAATAACAATTACAAACCATAATAAATTTCACTCGTGAGTTTCAAGAGAGATCAATGAGAGGAAAAGGCTGGAAAGGAATTCAAAATTTGAATAAATATCCCGATTATTCAACTACAATATAATGGACTGATGAGTCATCCTTTTCTACGGTAGAAGTTTTCAATAGAAAAAATCGAAGGTCGTGGGAAAAAAGGACAACCGAAAAAGATTGGTTAAACAAATAGAGAAAACAGGAAGAAAAACTTTTAGCGTTTGATGCGGATTTTTTTTTAATAAAATTGTTCGCTCTATATTTAATGATTGAACAGGGTCATATCTCTATTTGGGAAACACATAGGAATCTATATTTCGATAATATTACCTTATTGCTCGAGCTCGACAAAATAAAAAAATTGTCGGTCGGTCGGTTCATTTTTTTCTGGGCGGATCCCAATTGTGTTTTTTCAAATGGCAACCTATATTTTTTATCGCTTTTTTGGTTTCTACATAGAAAATGAAGGATACTTTATGATTATCTTCACTTCGATAATATTGACGGTTTTAGAGATCTCTAGCATGACAGTTTTTTTTTTCAATATTCGTCACTCAGAATATTTGAAATTATAAAGTTGTGTCGAATCCAATTGAAATTTGTTTCTGGTCAAATATTCAACATTGATAACTCCCTCGAACGATATATCTGAAATCGACCTGTGATATACAGGGTATGAGAAACAGCTGGCCACATATTGTAAATAAAAATTTGCAGAATCTTCCTTATTCTAAATGGAACACCCTGTATATTATCGATCCATAGAAAGTGCCAACAGAGGCTCTACAAATGTCATCAATTATTCCTTATGGTTAAGTTTACTAGTTTTTCTTAAAACTGATATTTTTTTCGAAAAATGGCAAGTATTCATATTTCTCCACTATAATCTCAATGAACCACTTTTTTCAAAGCAAAATCCATTTCACGACTGATAGGAATATACGAAAGATATTTTGTTTCAATTATATACATTACAAGGTGTCCAAACAAATATTTTTTATGGAATAAATGTATGTATCTCATTTTTCTAAATGGAAAATTATTTTTTTCATTGGATGCAGAATTTTACACATAAATCGTGCAATATCAAACCAAACACGATTTAATGAAAAAACATAATGAATATTACTAATAATAATTTTTCTCATGTTACGGTGTATATTCATGAATTAAAGTCAGAGCTCAAGTTCAAGATATTGAAATTGTCAACTGGCAAACTACAAAAGGGAAAGTTCAATGGAGGTTGATAATGAAACTTTTATAAAATATTTTCAAAATGTCTTCCATTTTTTTCGAATGCAGAGCTGAAGTCTATGTTCGAAAGACTGTTCTACCCTGCGCAAGACAGCTGGTGTTATGCTGCGAAATGTAGTCATTATTCCAAGTCGCATATTTTCGGAAGAAGTTGGTAGTTCGACGAAAACCATATTTTTCATGTATCCATATAAGACAAAATCCAGTTTTATTAAATCTGGTGATCTAGCGGGCCACCTGACTGGCCCATTCCGTCCTATCCATTTATTGGGAAATACTTCATTTAAATGACCTCTCACTTCTGCCGAATGTTGTAACCACATTCTATTGCGAAGGTCAAGAGGAATATCTTCTAACAAACCTGGTAAATCATTTCGTAAGGAATTAAAATACATTGTTCCATTTAGATGTCCCTCAAAAAAGTATGGACCAATTACATATTCTCCAATGATGCCTCCCCAAACATTTATCGACCATCTATGTTGATAATCCACCTGTCTCAATAAGTGGGGATTTTCTGTCGAATAATAATGGTGAGTATGTCGATTCACAAATCCATTTTTATGGAATGTCGATTCATCCGACCATGAAATGTTATTGAAAAAATATTCGTTTCGACGAATTCCTCCCATAGCCCAATTGCAAAATCTCAGTCTTTTCTCAAGATCCGCATACAGTTGTTCTTGATGTGATTGAACGTGGTATGGATGGAAGCGATGTTTCTTCAAAATTCGTTGCACTGATATCTCACTTATATTCACTATTTCACCAATTTGTCGTTGACTCCTATAAGTATCTTCTTCAAAAGCAAAAAGAACTCGCAATTCATTATCTTCATTAGTAGCTGGCTGGATGCGCTCATGTTTAGAATAATTGATACTTCTAGTTTCAACGAATCGTGTCAGGACCTTTCGAAAATATCTTTCATCCGAATGCCTTCTATCTGGATACCGTTGAGAATAAGTTATACTTGCCAATAAACAATTCCTGTCTGATTCACCTAATATGGAAATGATATCAATAAAATCACTTTTTGAGAACAACATTGTGATGAAATTATATCGAAAGTTCAACTTTACGATTCAATACTTATTTGCAGGCAAATATTTTGATGTGTCATTTGCCAGACTACTTGATTTTCAATAAATATTTTTTTCGCTGAAAGGTTGTTTTAGACCGAAAGAATATGGCACAAATTTTGAGATTATTGAAATTATTGTGAATATTCAAGAATGTACATTTTGTGGTGTAATTCATAACTTGTTTATCTAGCAGCAGGTAATAAATGTGTTACAAACATAACATAATCTTGATCACAACCGTCAAATATGGATTTCACAGTAAAAAAATCATTAATTTTATGGCAATGAAATAGAAATAATTGTTATTTTTCCGAAAAAAAAAAACGAGAAAAACTATAGGACACCTTATAATGTACATAATTGGAACAATATACCTTTTGTATATTCTATCAGTCGTCAAATGGATTTTGCTTTGAAAATAGTTGTTCATTGAGATTATAGCAAAAAAATATGAATATTTGCCATTTTTCGAAAAAATAGCTGTTTCAAGAGAAACTAGTTAACCATGGGGAAGACATGATGACATTTGTAGAGCCTTTGTTGGCGCTTCTTATGGATCGATAATATAAAGGGGGTTCCATTTAAAATAAGGAAGATTCTGCAAATTGTAATTAACAATATGTGGCAAGTTGTTTTCATACGCCATATATCCAATGTAGAATATTTGACCAAACAAATAATTCAATTGGACTTGGCACAACTTCATAATTTCAAATATTCTGAGTGACGAATATTGGAAAAATAAACCTGTCATGCTGGGAATCTCGAAAACCGTCGGTATTTCCGAAGTGAAGATATACATAAAGTGTCTTCCATTTTCTATGTAAAAACCGAAAAAGCGATAAAAAATATAGGTTGCGCCTCAAAAAAACACAATTGGGATCCGCCCAGAAAAAATTGAACACCGTGTGTGACCGACAACTTTTTTGTTTTGACAAGCTCAAGCAATAAGGTGATATTATAGAAATATAGATTCCTATCTGTTTCCTAAATAGAGATATGGAACACTGCGCCACTGTTGCAGGACTCTGTATATTAACAGGAGATACAAATCAAGAAATACTCATCCCAGAAGTAGAAAATATTATTTTACAGAATTTTTTCGAAGACGATGAGGCAACCCCGCAGAGTGACCTACCCGTTCAAGTAAATTTTAATATGTATTCCCAATATGCATACGGAATAATGGAAGTATTATATGGCCCCCTAACAATCCGGATTAATTTTTTCGAGGATTTGTAGGAGACATTTTTAAAAATATTTAATATTCAACTCATTGGATATACGATTGGACTGGAAATATAGTATCTTAAAGTATAAGTGGATAAAAAGGGCTTTAAAGCACGCGCGATTTTTCGAGCACGACGGCGCAGCCGGAGTGCCCGAAATAGAGCAAGTGTTTTTAAGACCAGTTATCCAAGAATACTTTACATTATTTTTTTTATTGGTGCACTTGAAATCATATATACTGGTATAATTACTACAAAAAATAGAAATAAGGACTAATGATGCAAGAAGGTTGAATTCGTGATGTGACATCAGTATACCTTTCGTTGTCATGGAAATGAGAAAAACATTCATTTGCAATTTGTTACCAAAGATCAATATTTGTTGTCACCAGAGCTAAAAAATGAATTATTCTAATATCGATTTTTTGAATAGTGAGGCAGAATCGCGGTTAATACCGCGAAAATCCAGTGATATATATAAAAAAGAATATGAAAAGTTCATCAAATGGATGGAGGAGCACATATAAATGAACGAATTGTGAGTAATATTTTATTTGACGTTACAAGGTACTCCTGTCAGATCAATAATCAAAAATTTGTCATTTAGACTTCACGTTTCTCGATTTGTTGATGTTGTCATGGTTACCTTCAAAAAACGCGCGTTTTTTAAAGTTCGATTTAAACACGCTGAGGCGTGCTTAAAATGGGTAAAAAGAAGCACCAATAAAAAAAAAGAATATGATTGTCAATAATGAAGCAATTTCCAATGCACTTATAAATATAAGAAGACGTTTTCAATTATGCATTGACAATAATGGTGGACACAATGAACATCTTATCCAAGTCCTCATGTCATTTGAATTTCATAAATAAATCTTTGTTATCTATTTTTGTATAAATATTTGAACTTTTTCTTCCTCACTATTAATCATTTATATCATACCATTGAAAGAATGTCACTAAACAAATATCTCATGAAACAAGAGAGCCAAACATGTGGAGTGGAACATTAGAAACAAAGGACTTGAGAATTTTTCCACGAAAATTCGATATAAATTGAAACAAGTGGCGGACCACGATCGAAAAACAACCACTTTTCTGGCAAATACCACGCAGAACGTTGAATAATATCCACCTGGAAATCTATGCAAACTTCCATTGACAATAAAAAGTGATTGCAAATGTTTCTTTCTGATAAACTTGATTACGTTTAATGTATGCCTGATCCGCCTTACGGTATGTTAGACGGATCTTTCTTCCTTCTTTTTTTTTTCTTCTCAATATTTTTGTTAATGTATTCCATTCTTGGTTCAATATATCACTAAATGTTCACGACACTGCTACTATAGTATTTATTCCTTCTTTCTTATTTATCCCTTCTATATTTACTTGAATTATATGTATGTATATTCATTATCTATTGAATTTTGTATGTTATTGGGCAAATACATTATTATTATTATTTAGAAAACTATACTTCCTTGCATACTGGAAGATAGAAGGGACAATTAAAAAAAATTTAGTTTAGAAAAACTCATTGTCTACGAATCTACTACGAAGTACCACTTTCCCACACTCGTTAGTTAATATAAAATGTTATATCAGCAAAATGATTTGTAACCGAGCCGTGAATACAATATATAATCTTGTGGAAATTTCATTTCATCGAGTACGTCTCTGCTTGCGGTCGGTTTTCCGTTGAGCCTTATTGATGATGATCAATAATAATTAGTCTTTAAGATGTTTTGCAAACTAATTTTTGCAAGTAAGGTAGGTGCGGTGAATATGCCCATGCTGGTAATATGCTCACCCGGTGCAATTTTGAAAAGTTTAGCTTATTTGCTAATAGAGGGCAGTCTACACTTCAATATTTCGTATTTACAGCCCTACGAGCCAAATCTGTGTTTGTTAGTCTCTCCAGAGAGGTTGAAGGGAAGACATACGTTTTTGGCGTATCGATTATAAAAATGAGTGTGAATACTGTGTATGTTTGTTTACAATAACTGTAAGTACAGCATTCTGAAATACGCCTTTTTACCATTGTTTTAGTACTACCTTCCATAAAAAGTTTAATAAATTACCGTTGACAACTTTTAAGATGCATTTTCTGTTTCTGTCGCTAATACGCCCATCATTGAGGAAAGTTAATATACCCTATTGCAGAGATATTAGGGTTTTTTGTTTTGTTTTTTAAAGAGTTTCCTTAGTTTAAGAAAAATTCATATTTTTTGAAATGGCTTTGTTATTATTTTGATAATTACTTTTTGTACTCTCAGTACTGAGTGATGTCTACCTACCAGTGTGAAGTTTCAAGTTAAATTTTTCAGTTGAATGAGAATTTTGGGTTTGTTTAGTTTGTTGTCATCATTCAATTTGTTTTTCCAAATGAATATACTTGCCATATAAAAATGTTGTTTTGCTCTTGATAAAACTGATCATTGGGCACAGTAGAAACAAGTCATGGGCATACTAACGACAGGGTTGATAATATACCCAGTAAAAACAATTTGAAAAAAAAAATTATGAAAAAATATCAAAGATTGAATCATCCATTACTGTCCACACATCACATCTTTGGTTTTAAAGGTACGCTTTCTATGAAAAATCGAATTGAATACTTTGCATTCCCAATTTATATCAAGGAATTCGCTTAACATGGGCATATTCACTGCACCTTTTTTCGTCCAAAACAAATTTGAATCATCATATATACTTGTTTAAAGTTTCTACCAAGAAATCACAATGATTCTCTCACTATGTGACCATATCAGCATGAACCAACAAAACAGACATATGACATTGATTCACATAATGAATATCTACAGCGATAACTATACTCACACCTAGAACTATCTATACAACGCTGCCAGAATAGCAGCACAGTTATCAAGACTACATTTCATGACCTTACTCCGTCTTCTTGTGGATATTTTCAGATTGTGGTAACACTCATTATTATTATGATATAAATATAGGGCAACGGCAGTATTGGAGACTGTGAGCTGACATTCAATCGAACGATGAAACGAACTTACGTGAGTGAAGTTTGATGGTAATTGTATAAGGCACATCGTCCAAATATGAATCATCCCCACCTCTCTTCCCTTACAAATTACCCATTGGTTTGTCATCTTTCAACCAAATGAGGTGGATATCATGGCACCAGGACATATATCTGTGGGATAGCAAAATAGGTGTACATTTACTGGGCTTATGACTGTGAGTAGTGAGTCACACAAGAGCGGATTACCTATTTATTGATATTGATGACATATTTTTG
>JAFIRS010007981.1:0-20371 GCA_018342105.1 Gonioctena quinquepunctata | reverse complement strand
CCCAAACGTCGTGGGACTATCCCAAAGTTGCGGAACTCTGGGAAGGCCCGTATAAAAGTGAAAAGGATAAACGACCTTGTGTACCGAATCCAAAGCCACCCGAGGGAAACCAAGGGTGTCCATTTCAAGGTTGGGCCCCCAGCGGAAAATGACCAAGTTCGCACCCTCCCACCGGAGGATGATATGACGTTGAGAAGTTTATGTCCTTGTATTCAAACGGGCAGAAAGTTCTACTGGGGTTACTAAGTCACGGACATTTTCGGGTCCTCGACTACGCACTAGCGCACTGTGTGGCAGAAGATCTTCAATTAGGGCATCGCCGTAGTGTTCTCCAAAAATTTGGTCCTCCAAACACTGCGGGGCAGAATCCAGAAGTTGGTGGGGTGCTACGTTGAAAAAGGCCAAAACATCTACTACCCAGTTCCAAGAGGCATTCCCAAGATAAACGTCCATGAAGATTCGGAAGAGTCTCCCAAAAAGAGATACTATGGTGGACCGAATCGGTGGATCTAGCAATTTTGTCATGTGGTATTGATGGGTTGGACTGGAGAGTCTAAAAGATGCTGGAGGCGATATTCAGATCCAGCGGCGTCGATGTTTGCTGTAACCCTTACGACCGATCGAAGACCGTGGAGTGTTACCCGAACTTACGGTGCAGATATAAGTCGCAGATATCGTCACACCTCGGATGAAATTTCGGGACGAAATGTCTTTAAGAAGGGGAAAACTCGAACCGGCCGGACCTGCGCTCACATGTTGCCTCGCCTGAGATCATCCCGGAGATGTTCGAGAACCATCAGTGCGCTCTGCCGCGGGACAACGGTCAATAGGAAACAATTGGAACCGGTCGCCAACGGAAAAATTCGAAACACCGGAATGCTGTATCGGAGATAAATAGGCAACCCTCAAGTCTCAGAGACACAGTCTGAACGAGCCCATACGATCGAGCTATACAGTGTAGTTAGTAATATAAATTAAGTTGTATATTTAAGTGTTAAATAAATTAGTAGAACCAAGTTAAGTTTATTTACGTTACAATAGTTTGGAAAACTAAAAACACGCGTTAATAGAAAACTAAACTAAAAAGTTGAAAATAAATAATAGTTTAAAAAAACTAAAAAACACGCTTTTATAGAAAACCAGACTAAAAAAATAGAAAATAAGAACAATATTTATTTTATTTAAAAAAAGCCTGGGGTGCATGGTATCTATAATTATATAGTACATTACACACCTAGGGCAGTAAAGTAAGAAATGTCTCAGATCACAGGTAATTGTTGGCCAAGGTGATACCATGCACCCCACGCTTTTTATTGAATAAAATAATTTTTTTTCTTATTTTATATTTTTTAGTCTGGTTTTCTATAAAAGCGTGTTAGTTTTAAACAATTTAATTTCAGTGGATTTTAGATATCGTTACACTTTTATGAGGTTCGAAATACGTTAATTTTTGGGAAGATGGCGTGGTAGGTGGTAGTTGTGAGTGGTGTTATTTGTTATACGGGTGGTGCTTGTTTAAATGGGATTGTCATGTATTTTATTTAGGTTCGTGATGTAAGCACGATTATTCATGCTGTTCGGATTGTTTTTATGTGAATCATTTCAAGAAATTATCTTTAGTTGGTGTTATATTCGGTGGTTAAAATTTTGGTTCCTGTGTAGTTGAATTCATGGTTTGCATTTGTTTTATGTTTGTTCAGAGCTATGGCCGCGGTTTTGGCGTATTTATGAGACTCAATGCAGTATTTAATAGATTGGTATGTTTGCCGATATATACTTGCATTTTGGGTTGTTGCATGGAATTTCATACATAATGTGGGTCTTTTCATTTTGAGTGATTGTGGGTTTCAGTTTTGAGAAATTACTTGAAAATGTTATCGAATTTTTTGGTTAACTTTTATGTAATGTGGTTTTAGTACGTTACCAATTTTTTCTGATAAGCCTTTTGTATGAGGGATGGAAACGTGATATTCGTTATCAACAAGATTAGGGTAAATTTCTTTTTTATTCTCTCTTCAAAAATATTATTTATCCATAATCTTAGTTAAAGAAATTATACATTATATATGTTAATTGAGTTGGCGCAACATCACAAATAAGCAGTTAATCTCAAACTGCTTCAGTGATTGCCTTGTTTAATTGCCCACTATTTGAAATATTCTGATGTTTGAATTATTGGCAAATAAACATCATTATTATTATTTCGGTCTGAACAAAGGGTCGCTTAAGTTCATGGATCTGTCTGGAAGATCAATGATGACAGATTTATTTTGTGCAATAGGGTAAAATTATGGTATCTGCCAGGTTTTTTTGGTATACCATTTAGTTTTGATTTCGTTCTTTATATTGTATAGGGTGAGATCTAGAAAGTTGAGTTTTTTATCTTCTTCAGTTTCGTAGGTAAATAGTAGTTCGGGTGGAATTTGAAATGAATGTACCTTATTGAATAATTCTAATTATCAAGAGACTAACCAAATTCCCAAGAATCAGCAAAATTCTTTTATACTTCTGGCTCAAGAAATTCTACAAACCCTATATATATATATATATATATATATATATATATATATATATATATATATATATATATATATATATATTTATATATATAGATAGATAGATAGATAGATATATATTTATTTGCCATTAAAGTGTTACAGGGAACACAAGGTTTTGTCATTAAAACTAAAAAACTATAACACAAAAATCTAATATTGAAAAAGACAGAAAACATTTTTCCTTGATTTAAAAAAATAAGGAAAAGAGAGAAAAAAAAAGACAGAATACATTTTCCTTGATCAACAGACAGACAAGAGACAGACATTTCTAACATATATTAGGCACTACCAATTTACTCTCTGGACGATTGTTGACATCAATTCCTTCAGGTTATAAAACTTTTTTCGACTAAATATTTATATTTTCTCTTGAAAATATTGAAAGTTTCGAATCTGATTTCTGGCAGTTTATTATAAATTGAGCTTCCTGCACAGTAAGGTGACTTTTGAATGTATTTGTACTGAAGTTTGAAATGTGGATTTCTTGTGCTTTCCTGGTCTGATATCTATGCACATCTTGATTAAGCGTCAATTTATTTTATTATTATGAATGAAGCAGCAAATTTTTTAAAATATATATTCCGGTCACAGTAAGTATTTCTCTGTTTTCGAAAATCTCTACAAGATTCTCTGTATTCAAATTATATATGATTCTTATGATCCTTTTGTAGTACAAAACTCTGTCAATATTAGTAGATTGGCCCCATATTATTATGTTATAACTCAAGATTAGTGGACAAGTGAATAATACACGTATTCAACTCACTTTGATAAATTTTCTTTCTTCAATTGTAGAATGCAAACGTATTTTGCAAGTTTGGAGCATAATGAGTCTACTTCTCGATGGAACGTTAGGTTACTATCGATGGTTGTTTCCAAAAATTTTACACGATCGCTGGTTTCAATATGCTTATATTTGGCAGAATATTTGTCTTACTCAGTGAGCAAAGGCATACAAACGGTTTTTACATTCATGATCAAATAATTTTATGACACCACGATTTGAATTGCTGGATTACTATTTTGATTTAGTTCTAGCTCTCTAACTTGCTGGCGTGAATGATTATTGATGTATCATCAGCATACATGTAAATATTTCCAGAAGTTACAAATTGTGGTAAGTCATTGATAAAGATAAGGAACAGTAGAGGACCAAGTATTGAACCTTGCCCTACCCCGACATTCAATTCCATTTCTTCGGAAGTCTCTGAAACTATATTCACTGCGATTCGCCTATTTTGTAGATATAAAGCAATCCATTCTAGTAGTTTACCTCTTATTCCTAATTTATTCAATTTATCTTCAAGGAAATTTGGATTAACAGTATCGAAGGCAGCAGTTAAGTCGCAAAATAAGCCTGCAATTTTTTTTCCTTTGTCCAGACAAGAATATACTTGAATATACTTGAAAGTTGACTACTCCGTACTGATGAGGGCCAAAAAAGCCTGAAACCGGTATGCGGATTGTTAGGTGAACACGACAAATTAAACATAATCGAGCTTATCAGAAAGGAACATTTGCATTCAATGTCCATTTATATGGAGGTATGCATGGATTTTCAGGTGAATATCATTCAACGTTCTGCGTGGTATTTGCCAGGAAAGTAGTTGTTTTTCACCTGAGATCTACCATTTTCTGATTCAATTTATATTGAATCATTTATGTGAAGAAAACCGTTTAATTCGATTTTTATAAGAATATACTTGTTGTGTGAATTCTAGCGTCGCTAATTCAGTGGACTTTTCTGACCTATAACCATATTGGCAGTTTGTGAATATACTATGTTCTTCCATGAAAGAATAGATTCTAGTTGCGAAAGACTTCTCAGCAATTTTTGATAAACAGCTCAATAGTACAATAGGTCTATAATTTTCAATACTATATTGATCTCCTTTTTTATAAAGTGGAATCACTTTTCCCAATTTGAGAGAATCAGGGAATTGCCCAAGTTCAAAAGAGTGATTTATTAAGGTCGCAATAGGTTGAGATATAATAGTTTTACAATATTTCAGAAGCTTGATAGGGATTTCATCAAATCCCATAGAATTTTTGTTTTTCAAACCATCTATAATTTCTATGACTTCTTCTCAGTTACAGGTTTAATGTACATACTCTGAGTGACACTATCAGGACTTGAGCATGGACTAGGTATATAGATCTCCACCAAAATGAATATCTAACTTTTTTGATACTGTGGTTGCGAAATGAGTAACAAATGACTTTCTGGTCTGTTATTATCTCGTCATTAATTTTCAATTTGATTTCTTTTCTTACATTTTTTCTGCCCAGTCTTCCGTTGACAATTGTCCACATTGCTTTATTTTAATTATCAGATTCTCTAATTTTTTGTGTATTTTCTTCGATTTTTATGTTGGCTATCTTTTTATCAATCGATTTCTTATAACTCTTATAGCTCGCCATTAGGTCTGCATCATGTGAATTTTTTGCCACATAATTTAAAAATTTCATTTTATCGATCTCTTCGTCTATTCTCGGGTTTTTTCGTTCTTTGTTTGTTTTTATTTGCGTATTTTTCTTAGGACATGTTACATTCAAACACCACTCAAAAAGCACAAGAAATTCGTCGTAATATGAATTGATGTTTTCATAGTTCTCAGTAAATAAATCACAGTTTGAAGAAAATGCATGCATGAAATTTCGCATATTTTGTTCTGAAAAATGTCTGCGTAAAATTAAAATCTCAGCTTTCTCGTTGGTCTTAAATTCACTCAATTCTTTCACTATCACTAATTGCCCTTTGTCGTCTGAAATGTGTGGTTCTATGACATTGCATTTGATTTTATCGTTCAGGTTAGTAATTACGTAATCGATTGCTTTTTTGGAGTGGAATCCTCTCCTGATGTCAATCTTAGTTGGTTCACTGATGTGAGAAAGAAAATCGAAAGAATGAATGATATTTTGTAGAGATTTATGATCTTTGCTATCTGAAAGTTGATCGATGTTCAAGTCACCCATTACAATTATATTTTGAAATTTATCAGTTATATCGCTTAAAAATAATGTGAAATTCAAAACAAAGTTGTCTATATTACCATCTGGTGAGCGATAAATACATGCTATGCAGGTATGTTTATCCAATATCACAGCTACTACTTCAAAATCTACTTCTATGATATATTTATTTGTGTTATACTCTATACAGTCATCCATGTACTTATCTCTGCACCATATTGTTTTATATATATATATATATATATATATATATATATATGAAATATTTTTTTCCATAACTCATCAGATATCAAAATTTCAAAGTATCTCCTACGGTATCAGGAATTTACAAATGATATATTGTCTTATTAAATTTCAGGATTGGTGGCTTTTCGCGAAGGAATGGGAAGGATTCCAAAATGGGACCCGCCGACTTTAGCTGAGGTTTCCAGAGAACATGTGGACAAATTTTTCGCTAAGTTTCGCACTGAAGAACCACTGTGATATAAAATGTACTTCTAAATAGTACCACAATAAATTCCTACTGGTACATAGTGTGAAGTGCGTCATTTCATCTTACCCTCTATTTTTGCCAGAATCGTTAACTTGTTACATTCTTTTGGTATTGCCATTGCAATCTCTGATTAGACTAGATTAACCGCCAGTCATCTAGAACATCCTCACATATTCAAATGAAAATGACTATAATTCCCAAATTTTTGTCCATTACTTCTCGGACCATCTTGACGGAATTTCACAAAATCTTGCTGCAAATAGTAAATAAAACTGAATTGTCTCCAAGGTATGATGCCAGAATGAAAATGAATTTATTTTCACACCACGAATAACATTTTTCAAGACAATCAGGAATTGTTAAATATGACAATTTTTCTATAGTTTTTTTTTCAAACAAGACAATATTTCATTGAATTTTTTGCAGCATTCAACGTACAAAATTAAGGTTTCAATCCACTGTAAAAATTTATTCACGTATTATTTATAAATTTCGAAATATCCCAGCTTTCATAGTTTTGTTCTTTGAATTTTACTGTAAATGATTGAGATACAGAACATTTGCCGATCACAGTTGGCTTTGAAAATAAATTCATTTCTAATTGTAAACAAACCATTTTTGACGCCTCAAGAAAAACTCACAAATCTGTAAGTAGAGTAATTCCAGTAGTTTTTCAATTCAATCATGGCTGCTCGACTAATTATACAGAAGAGAGTGGAGATTGTAATGATACATGGTGACAATTATCATACTTGTAGAGACACTGCCAATATTTTTAATGAAAGATATCCAGGTAAAAACGTTCATAATTCGACAATTACAAGAATTTTAGAAACATTCTGGGAATCTGGATCGGTTTCGAAAAAATACGAAGTGACGCATAAACGACCGATAACTGAAAATGAAGAAACTGTTATGAATTGAGAATCCAAGAATGTCATTATCACAAAGAGGAGAGAATCTTGGTATATCCGATCGATCAATGAGAAGAGTTCTAGGTAGTAATAAATTCAAACCGTATAAACCAAAATTCATACACACTTCGAAACCGTGAGATCCGAATAATCGATTGGATTTCTGTTTCTGGTTTCAGTCTATGATGGAAGATAATAGACAGTTTTGGAAAAAAATTCTTTACAGTGACAAGTCAACCTTTACATCAAATGGGGTAGTCAGCTCCCAGAATTGCAGGTGGTGGGCAGATAATAATCCCCATTTTAGGATACAAGTAGAGACCAATATCACTTTAAAGTTAACGTCTGGTGCGGAATTCTCAATGTCATATTATTGTTGGACCAGTATTTTTCAGACAACCACTGAATTCTGTGAGATACTTAAGAATGCTGCAGACGTTTCTCTCCGATTATTTAGAAGATATTCCTCTGGACATGAGAGCTGGAATGTATTTTCAACAAGACGGTGCATTAGTTCATTCTACGCTAGAAGTGAGAAGGTGGTTAAACGTAACATTCCCAAATCGATGGATTGGAAGATATTCCAATAACGCTTGGCACGCCCAGTCACCGGATCTCACTCCTTTGGATTTTTTCCCATGGGGATATCTCAAACAGAAGGTATATTCAAGAAAATCATTTCAAAATATACGTCATTTGGAGAATACTATCAGGGATTGTATTCGGGGAATAGCTCCCCAGATACTAAGAAATGTTCATGATGCAATGCAGTGTATTGAGAATCGAGGACTCCACGTAGAATGAAGCGTAGGACATATTTGTTTCAAAAAATGTTATTTGTATTGTGAAAATAAATTAATTGGCATTTTGGCATCATACCTTGGAGACAATTCAGTTTTATTTACTATTTGCAGCAAGATTTTGTGAAATTCCGTCACATAATTCAATTAATGTGATTTTCCAATGGGAGGGAGAAATGAGAAAACATTCAGGGAGTGAATCATCATATCTAACAATATACCATTCGTCTAGCATAATATTCCCAATGTTGTATGAGGAATAAATGGGAAAAATAGTTGAATTATGAAATTGGTCATAGTTGGCTATGATTCGAATTTCTGGATCAGCATTCGATTTTGAATAATATTTCCCCATGAATTTGAATAAAGTGATGGGATCATATTATTTTGAAAACAAAGCATGCTTTTCTATCTCCCTCGTATAGGGTCGTATCAAATTCAATTTTGGTGTGTGCATTTCAGGTTTGGGATGAATCAGAAGTTTTTATCAAAAATGTTTTTTTTTGAGAAATCAATAATAAAAAAGTTTTTCATATGCTGCGAACTTCATGCCGGACACTGTATATATATATATATATATATATATATATATATATATATATATATATATTGTTAGCTGTTGCTCGCGGCTTTGCTTGCATGCAGCCGATAATTGAAAATAATTTCTAAAGTCACGCCTCAGATGTGAGCAAAACATATTTCCTCTCCAAACCTAAAGTCAAATCTATCTGTACCCAAGTGGCAATTTTAGTGGACCTACGTAGCGGCCACGATCCTGGAAATCTCTGATCAAACTACTGCCACGTGATTTACACGGATCTATCACGTGGCGGATACCAAAATGGGGAACCTTTTTTGGTCGCCGCTACATTCCTGGATCTCATATGGCCACATGCCAACCACGTTGTGGTCACCTAGCAAAAACGTGGATTGGATATGTAGTGGCCAATACTCGACACGTTAAACTTAATTGACTGCGCTAGTGTAATTGAAATGTAGCTCGATCTCTGTCCTGCAACATATTTTCATAACAGATGTTGGAATGAAATTTGGAGGATCTGTTTAATGCATAAAACTGCAACTACTCAACTTGGTATAGCAGGGTTATCTGCGTTAGGAAATTAGATCACCAGACTGGGCATAACATAATCCTGTAGGAGTTGAAGCTACCTTGGACCATTTGAGTTTTGTTCGAAATAGTAGGGTCCAATAATCCAGTTTTGTACAATCGCCGCCCAAACATTTATTTTCTGAGAATACTGTGTGTGATGTTCTCTCATCCATTTTGGATTCTCCTTAGCCCAGTACCTGCAATTATGCCGATTCACTGTTCCTGTTAGTGTAAAGGTAGCTTCATCAGAGAAAGCAATATTTTTTACCAGCAAAGGGTCAGCATTGCACATATCCATTAACGTTTGGCAGAACTGCATGCGTCGGTCTGGATCGTCCTCGGAAAGTTCTTGGTGCAGAGTCATCATATAGGGATGCCACTTTTCCAATTTTAAAATTTTATGTGTAGTTGTAACTGGGATATCTTGATTTCGACTAATGCTTCTTAGGCTGTTGTGTGGATTTTCCTCCATTGATAATAAAACATTCAATTTGACCTCCTCATTGATTTTAGGACGCCCAGCTTTAGGGAGATCATCAACACTACCAGTGTCTCGAAACTTTCTCTCAACTTTGCTCACTGCTGATTGAGTTATGGGCCTATCCGGGTATTTAGTATTAAACAGTCCAACTACTTCTTGTTGCGTTCGTACTCTATCACCGTATCCAATCATCATCAAAATTTCGATTCTCTGAGTAACAGAAAGGCGCATTTTATTCTTAATTTTTTCGAAAAGCAGGGTATCAATCATAGAAATCATAATATATATACTAAGTATATATATTATGATTTCTATGGTATCAATGAAATATGAACTGTCAAACTGTGGCATACGCCAACCACACGGCTAAATCAGCAAGGTAACAAAAACACTAAAATGTCTTTTTACGATAATAAAAGAGTGATTTTTTTAGGACTTCGAAAATACGAAGACGACACCAGTGGCGTTCTGAAAGAGAACTTTACAAAGCTAGGAAGGACTTTATTTTGAACCTTTAATTGATTAGTTTGTTCAATTAACAAAATAAAGTAAGTTAACTCAAAATCAATCAAAAATTAATTTTCTCGACAATTTCCTCATGTAACATGACAAAACTTTTGGTTTAACGTGTGCAGACAAATATGCTCTTTCAAATTCAAAAAAAAAGTCCATGACGTCATAGCCGAAACATTAATGACGTCATCAATGCGGCTAAAACATCAAAAGATGCGCATCGTGAAATAAAAGTTGACGTGTCCGCGGATTTTTTCGAAAAGCTTTTCCTTTTCTAGATAATGAATTTATTCCTCACTTTATGTATACACTGTATATTAATTAGTTACGCAAGTGTAAGGTGGAAATGATTTATGGAGAGATAGTGTTGGGGACATCTGTGGGAAGTGTTTTGTATTGCATATTTTATTCGGTTAGGGAGCTATGTTGTTTTCGAGGGATTGTATGCTCGGCTTGGATAGGTGGCGTTACTGTTTTCATATTAGATTGTAATAGATGCTGTTCAAGTTGGCGAATGATGTGAATCATCTCAAATATTTCTATCTTTTTTTTGTTTTTTTCTGAACATGGAATGGTTGTTTTGTTTTAATCGAACTCGTGGGTGATTGTTTTTTTGTGTTTGTTGAGGGCTGTTGCCGCGTTGTGTGTGTATTTGTGTGATTTTATTCTATTTTCCAAATATTGTTTGGATTGGCCAATATAAACTTTGTTACAGTTTGGCTCTTTGCAGGGTATTTTATAGACGGGTGTGTTTTTCTGCTGTGAGGGATTTCAGGTTTCAATTTGGGGAAAAAAGGCTTTAGGGTTTTATAACTTTTATGTGCGATATTTTAGGTTGAGTGGACCGAGCAGGTGTGAGATATTCTCTGAAAGGTGTTTTATGTATGGAATGGCTATATGTGTGTATGGGTGGGTTGTTTTTTTATCGTTATGATGTTTGTTGTATAGCAGGTTGATACGTGATTCAAATATGGAGTAGATTAATTTTTTGGGATAATCGTTTTTAGTAAGGCTGATTTTGCTTTCTTAATGGCAGGCGGTCGGTAAAGGGGGTCAGATAGGCTGATGGATCTGTCAGCTAGGCCGATCACGACATACTTTTTTTGAGAGTGTGGGTGGTTGGACTTGTAATTGAGGTAACATCCCGACCAAGAGTTTTTTGTGAACCATTCTGTTTTTATAATGTTATTGTTCGTGTGGAGCGTGAGATCAAGGACATTTATTCTATGGTTTGTTTTTTTTCAACGGTAAACTGTAAGTTCGGATGGTAGGAGTTGAAATTTTCTTGGATATACTCACAGTTATCGCTTGGAATGCAAAGGATACAATCATCAACATATCTGTAGTAAAAAGGTAGTGGAGGTTAAGTGTGGAGATAATTGATGTTCAAGATCCTCCATTACTAGTTGTGCAATTACACTTGAGATGGCGCAACCTTCTATTTGTTTATAAAAGGTGTTTTCGTGTTAGAAATATGTAGATGTTAGGGTGAACTCAATTGCTTTCAGAAATTCTTTGATATGGAGCGTAGTGTTTTTCTTAATGATGTTTTTTGCTAGGGCGTTGGGCATGTTTGTGTAGAGTGATGTAACATCTGAGGATATCAGGATATGATTGGTGGGGATGTCAAAATTGTTGATTAACGTTTGGAAGTGTCAGGAATCTTTTATGCAGTATGGGTTTTTTCCAGTGATGTTGGTTAGGATTTGGGATAGGTATTTGGATAGATTTTCAGCTGGGGATTGAACACATGATATGATGGGTCGTAGCGGGACATTTTCTTTGTGTAATTTAGGTAGTCCATATATAGAACGGGGGTGAGCATTTCTGATTTTCAAGGACCATCCTTCTGCACTTGTTATGTATTTTTTTGTCACCCATTCTTCGATGATTTTGTTATTTTTGGTCTGCATTACGTTAGTTTTAATAGTTTGGAGAATTTTAGTGTCACTTAGTAATGTCATTATTTGTTCATTATATTCGGTGTCATACAAGATGACAGTTTTGTTAGTTTCATTAGGTCTTAGTATTTTTAGTTGTGGATTATCCTTTACGAAGGTTTCAGTTTGTTTTATTTTGCTATTTAATTTTTTAATTCTATTGACGTTTTTTAGCGGTTTTTTGTTTGTTTTTGTAGTTGGTGAGTGTGTTACATAATTTGGCTCTCACGCCATTTTTTTGCGTTTCTGTTAAGTGGTGGATGTTTGCTTCAATGCTGCAGATGATTTCATGTGTGGATATGTCTTTTGTTTCGTGGGGGATTTGCAAAATTTGGTCCCAAGGATAGATTTTCTTGTACTTCGGGGGGTATATGTATGTCTGTGCGATTTTCAAGCCACTCGTTTGGGTTCCCAAGGTTTGAGTTTGTTTTGGTTCTGTTTTGGTTGTGTGAGGAATTTTTTTTGTTGGCGTTGTTGAGTATTTTTGAAAACGTTTTTTGTTTTAGTATTCTCGAATTGGAGGAAGCTGTTGAACACGTCAGGGGGCACGATTTCACGAATTGAGAGTTGGATGTTTTGTAGGGTATTTTGGGTGGTGTTTATGATCTTGCTAATGTCAGCTATTAGAATTTTGAGGATTTTTGATTGGAATTTTGTTAATGTCTTCTCGAATTCTTGTTTGAGGTTTACATGGCAAAGTAGTATGTTTGAGCATTCGATTTTTAAAAATTGCGGGATAATATCATGATCTTTGCAGCGTAAGAGAAAGATACTTCTATTTTTTTGTTTGGCTTGTTTGATGGATACTTTGGAGTATTATTTTATTAAGGAGGTTACCTTATGTCCGAAATTCTGCCTTAGTGACTGGTAGAATGGTAGCATAATTTCACCCATGCTGGATATGCTTTTGGTGGTTTCTTGAACCTGAGGTATATTGTTGGCTTGTTTTTCTTGGGTTTTAGGTTCGTGGATCTGACTTTCATAAATTAATTACAACTTTGTTTTGGGATTACATGTGTAATTTAGTTCCTACGTTTCGACGGGTGGATCTTTGCCTTCATCAGGATTAAAAAAATTACAAGTCTACAAGGTAAAAACAATGAGTAAGTAAAATTGTACAAATTAAAAACAAATAATAATCAAAGTTATTGATAATGTTGAGGCCGTAACTTCAAACATAGGATTCGTTTGGACTTTTTGGTTTGTTATAGTTTTTCGTTTTATATCCATAATAACCACTATCTTATTATGGATATAAAACGAAAAACCATAACAAACCAAAAAAGTCCAAACGAATCATATGCTTGAAGGTACGGCATTAACATTATTAATAACCTTAATTATAATTTGTTTTTAATTTGTACAATTTTACTTACTCATTGTTTTTGCCTTGTAGACTTGTAATTTTTTTAATCCTGATGACGACGAGGATCCACCCGTCGAAACGTAGAAACTAAATTACACATGTTATCCCAAACCAAAGTCGTAATTAATTTATGGAAGTCAGACCCACGAACCTAAAACCCAAGAAAAACAAGCCAAATATATATATATATATATATATATATATATATATGGCAGTATTTGTAAAACTCAATTCAAATTTCAACAACGAATAAATAAAGTGAAATTCATTCTCCAAACACCACATTTTATATACCTAAAGAAGGAATTTCATATGGACATGCTGTATATTTGATACTGTAAGGGATTTTCATGAGGGGTTCATTTTAACGAGTTTACCTGTAATTTTGTTGTCAATAGCTACCACTCCACAGTGCTCAGGAAATATCTGCTTCCTTCTGTTGATCACATTGGCTATAGTTTCATTTTTCACCCCTTTCGAGGGGCAGCAGTACAAGTTGAGTCCGCTGTGGCACGGGAAGAGAATACTGCTCAAGTATTGGGGGTTGCATTGAGAAAGAGGAATGCATTTGTTTCCTTCTGGACATTCTGATACTACGTTTGACAGTCCTTGGAGGAAAATTCTTGAATAGAGTCAGAAGTTTGATATTGCCAGACAACCAGTCACAGGGTGTCCGGGTAACATTTTGTTAAGAGTTTTAAGAGTTTAGTACAGTGGAAATCTTCTTGTATTCGGAATATTTAAACAATTTCGCTTAAAATTAAAAACAGAGGTATTCTGTACCCTGTACGCGTTGCATTCTACTATTTTGTAGTATAGTAGTTTTAATGGGAAATAAAGACCTATTATTATTATTATTATTATTTTGTGAAGTAAAAAAAACACTTTATCCATGTTGCGTTCAACTTGGTGCCATCAAATGAAGTGTTTCCAGATCAAAACATTCAACAAAAGCAATAAACAAAATTCCCATATAATGAATGGATACAACATACGTGACGGGCAGCATAATCCAATCAATAGAAACAAAATTTCACCATAATCTAACAGAAATTATCTTATTTTCAGCTGTAACTGCAAAATAGATACAGAAGAATGTTTGGAACAAAAGTCGTAGCTCGTGTTATCCTTTCCATCAAAATTTCGATATATATATATATATATCAAAATTTTGATGGATACCATTTTTGTAGAGAGAATAACACGAGCTACAACTTTTTTTCCAAACATTTTTTAGTATATATATATATATATATATATATATATATATATATATATATATATACATATATTTATATACATTTTTCTAGTTGTTATTCCGAATCCAATGAGCTATCACACATAATGTTAAGAGCAGTATCTCTATTTTAGACCATTTTCAACTTGTCCAGTAGACTACAATAGTAAATTTCTTAAAACATAATTTTCTGACAAAATTTTCTGGACATATTTTTCAAAGTTCACTTTTTACGCAGTTGTGTTTTTTATTTTCATTTCATGTGCTTTGGCTTTCTTTTAAGTAGCTCTTAGTAGCGAGAAACATCGACTGACTAGTCCGGTTATATAAAAATTGAGGCCATTTTTCGTTCCCGCGCAATTTCAAGCGGGCATTAGACTACAAGTATGTTTATCTCCCTAACAACTTGATTTATTGCAAAAATTATAGAAAACATTTTTGTAGAAAAAATAACGAGCTACATTTTTCCTCACCTCCAATATTTCTAAAAATATGAATTGGATTTTATTTTTATTTTTAGCGCCCTGGAATAATATAGAATTGCCTAATGGATACTCCATACTTTCGAATTGTGAATATAATGAATAAATAATTTCTGTTTTGAAATTTCTGTTAGGTCAATATCTCTATTGATTGAACTGGCAGGGATTTGCCAAAAAATTCAACACAATAGAAAATAGAACACAGACGGCGAAAGTTGGTAACACATACTCCAACCCCTCACACATATACTGTGGAGTATCTCGGGGATCTGTTCTGGGACCTATTCTATTCCTACTAGACCTGAACGACCTACCTACAATCAATAGTGAAGGAGACTAAGTTGCAGATGATACCACATTATCATAGCATAGAAAAGACAAAATCCTGAAGCAAATAGTTTGCTCAGACCTAGCAAAGATTAAGGAATGGTGTGATTCAAACTTTAATTCAGACAAAACCAAAATTGTTAATTTTAAATTTATTAATGACATTTTGTTAAAAGATGGAAATACGTTCGAAGAAACACATTGCACTAGTTTCCTTGGTTTGTACATTGATAATAAATTAAAAGTCCATGAACATATCACATATTTATGTAAGATGTTGGGTTCACATTCATTTGCTGTGAGAATGGGCGAGGACAAGAAATTTTCAAAATATTTCTAATGGATTCTACAGCTTGGTAATTTTCTTTTTTTTCATTTTCTAAAACTTAAAAAAAAATTGAATTCGGCAAAATTCAAATTGCTTTTTTCTAGCGCCATTACAAAATGACATAATCACCCTATCAACCAATGCCACAGTTGACATCTTCAATCAATTTTGCAACGTTGCCATATTTTCAAATCTTAGGCCGCGCCTCCATAACAAAAATAAATGATTGGCTTTCTCTTTATAAGAAATCGTTTTGATGGACCGCAATAATTCATAATACCAAAAATAACAAGGTTTATGTGCTCTGTAACATCGACAATATACAGGGCTATTCAAATTCGTTTCTGTACATGGGGATCTCGTAAACGATAAGAGATAGAGTGTCGGTTGAATCGTGGCAAAGTTGCGTATTTAGAGACCTATTCAATGATGTGAAAAAATCGAATTTAGCTCTTTTGGTTCTGGAGATATACAGGAAAAACAAAAAATCCCAAATTATTTTTTTGCCTGTATCTTCTTTATTCGCAGACATATTGAAAATCTGTCTGAATTTTGCTATTGGCACTTGATGTGGGCTATCAGAATATGTTCATGAATCTTTTATACAGGGTGTCATCTGACTTGGGCCACCCTCATCTTTGAATTTTTAAATACGGACCTGTATTTTTTGTTGTAGTTTTTGGATCGTCGACGTTCACTCCATACTGAGAAATTGAATTTAATTTTATATTTCGGGAAGTTTCGGTAATATTTTATTATAATTTGGTGAATTATTCCCTTTTAAATTACGGCCCTGTAAATTGGTTGACTGAGTTAAATAAAAACACAATAGCAACTTTCACGTCTCCCCATGTACCATAGTGTTTTTCGAGAGTATTTTTTTCATTTTTAGGTACCAATTCATATTTCTTCACATTTTCAATGCTCTTTGACCGTTTTCTACAATGAACTTCGAATAGCAAAACCTTTTATGATTATCTGAAACATATCTACAACAAAAATAGATAAAACATATGTATTTTGATAAGCTGAAAATGAAATGATATCAATAATTACATCCGAAACGAACACTATAATTGTAATGAAAATTGAAAAGAAGTAATTTATATACACAAAAAAATTAATGGCGCAATAAATGTTCGAATTGGAGTCCTTCCATTTCAAGACATTTTTGAACTCGTTTTTCCATATTATTTATTGCCCTTAATACACTTCTTTGCTGCATTGTTGCGAAAGCATTCAAAATCCTCAATCTCAAGTCTTCCACATTTTCTTGCACCATAAGTGATTCTTGGAGATAGAAAAATCATAACACCACATTTTCGCTAGTTACTATAATACTTACCTATAAGTTGCTAATGTCTTTAGTTACCATGTTTAATACCGATGAAATCTCAGTACACTATGAAAACAATTTTCGATAATATTTTGACATTTGTCATATTTGTTGTATATCTTTGAGTTTATTGGTGTGAAAATGATGTTTTCCGCTGAAGGAAAACGGGACATGGTGAAAATTGATTATGAAAACCATAGAAACAGTTATGCTACACCCCAACGGTATATGGATATTTATCCTGAAAGGCGTCAACCGCATGAAACTTTGCTCCAGAAATTAGACAAAAACCTCAGCGAATTTGGATCATTCAATAAGCCTCGCAAAAGTTATGGTAACAGAACTCCAGCCAAAATAGAGGAAAGTATTGTTGAAAAAGTAAGCTTCTTTTTAAATTTTAATAAACTCTCAGTAATATCACTGAATTTTAGATTAATGAAAATTCATCGAAATCATCGGTACAAATTGCAGATGAATTGAATTTGCCACAAACGACAGTTTGGCGCACTCTCAGGAAGCATAATTTTAAATGTTACAAAATTAAAACGGTTCATAAATTACATCCAGGAGATCCCGAAAGAAGAAGAAATTTCTGCAACTGGTTGCGTAGACAAATCGTAAGAGCTGGGAATTTTTTGAATAACATCATTTTGACCGATGAGAGTCGTTTCACAAATTGCGGTGTATTCAATAGGAACAATGAACATGTCTGGTCTCAGACCAATGAAAATAATTTCAGAGAAGTTCGTCCTCAAGTGCGATCTGGATTTAATGTATGGGCAGGAATTTTTTATAATAAAATTCTTGGGCCATATATTTTCCAGGAGACATTGAATGGCGAACGTTATTTGCAATTCTTAAGGACCACCTTCACTGATTACCTCGAAGATATTCCAATAGGTAGGTTGAATGGAATCTGGTTTCAACATGATGGAGCTCGTCCTCATTGTACAAGAGAGGTTAATCAGTTTCTGAATACCACATTCAACAACAGATGGATAGCAAATAATGGGCCAATAAGATGGCCTGCAAGATCACCAGATCTTACTATTTTGGACTATTTTCTATGGGGGACATTGAAAAATAGGATTTACGCTGGCGGAGAGTTAGAAAATATGGAAGACTTGAGATTGAGGATTTTGAATGCTTTCGCAACAATGCAGCAAAGAAGTGTATTAAGGGCAATAAATAATATGAAAAAACGAGTTCAAAAATGTCTTGAAATGGAAGGACTCCAATTCGAACATTTATTGCGCCATTAATTTTTTTGTGTATAAAAATTACTTTAAATTTATATAAATTATTTCAATTTTCATTACAATTATAGTGTTTGTTTCGGATGTAATTATTGCTATCATTTCTTTTTCAGCTTATCAAAATACATATGTATAATCTATTTTTGTTGTAGATATGTTTCAGATAATCATAAAAGGTTTTGCTATTCGAAGTTCATTGCTCAAAGAGCATTGAAAATGTGAAGAAATATGAATTGGTACCTAAAAATGAAAAAAATACTCTCGAAAAACACTATGGTACATGGGGAGACGTGAAAGTTGCTATTGTATTTTTATTTAACTCAGTCAACCAATTTCCAGGGCCGTAATTTAAAAGGGAATAATTCACCCAATTATAATGAAATATTACCGAAACTTCCCGAAATATCAAATTAAATTTAATTTCTCAGTATGAAGTGAACGTCGACGATCCAAAAACTACAACAAAAAATAAAGGTCCGTATTTAAAAATTCAAAGATGGGGGTGGCCCAAGTCATATATAAAAGATTCATGAACATGTATAAAAGATTCATGAACATATTCTGATAGCGCACATCAAGTGCCAATAGCAAAATTCGGACAGATTTTCAATATGTCTGCGAATAAAGAAGATACAGACAAAGAAATAATTTGGGATTTTTTGGTTTTTCCTGTATATCTCCAGAACCAAAAGAGCTAAACTCGATTTTTTCACATCATTGAATAGGTCTCTAAAATACGCAACTTTGCCACAATTTAACCGACACTCTATCTCTTATCGTTTACGAGATCCCCATGTACAGAAACAAATTTGAATAGCCCTGTATTATTTTATGATAGATCGAATGTTTTTACACCCTTCAAATCCGCCATCGTCGCTTGACATCGCGAATATTGTTCTAGTTCTGGCATTTATAGTTTAAAAAACTTGGCAACATCGGTCGTTTACGTCACAAAGAGCGCCAATATAGCTTCAAAATTTGATGGTTTTCAAAAATGAATGGGATCTTGTCTAATTGAGATTTGACTCGGAAAATATTTTCTGGGTACATTTATATGCGTTATGTATTTTGAAGTATATTTAAAGCAATAATAATTTATCGTGTCGTTGCCTATTGTTTCGAATGAACTTGACATATCCTCAGCAAGGCTAACTTTTTCTACACTAGTAGAGTCCCATATACGAGATGGCATTGCTTTTTGGGGATTATGTAGCCAACAATTCATGAATCAAGTCTTTGTGCTACAGAAAATATCCCTGAGGTATTTTGCACGGCTAGCTACAGAGATAGCCTTTTTTGTCCAACACAAAATCCTAACTGTGGTCAGCATATTTATTCTTGAGTATGGTGGTATGCCTAATCCATAAAAGACATGTTACCAATTCTCCAGAAGAAAACCTTATATTGCCAGATAGAACAAAGATATCCGTTTACCTATACCAAAAGAGTGGTTTCGGATCCCACTATGAAACGTGAGGTCCTCGTGATCTTACTCGTACAAGTTTTTATTATCTTCTGAGTGTTGGTCAAAAAAAACAAACAAAACAAAAACAAAATCAACCTTGACAAAACATTCTAATATGTATGAAGGCAAAAGAATATACAACCATTTACCAAAGGTTCATAGAGATACTTTAAATTAAAAATCAGAAAAACGGTTAGAGAAATGATTTTTGAAAAAGCATACTATAGCCCGCAGGAATATCATGACAGATAGTGAATATTACTGGTGTTATCTTTTGACATGCCTCAATCATTTGATCAATAACAAACTAGTCGATGTCATTCATATTTATTTTCAAAAGACATTTGGAAGAGTGGAAAGGCATCACAAGAAAAACCCTGAATGGGGTTTACATTTTTCAGAAAAGTTCAATTACTGAAACTAAAAAACTTGCATGAACGTTACCATTGAAATGTAGAGTGTCTACTCGATTTTATAATTTATGATTGGGACAGAATCCGTGACTTTGTAATAGTGACATTGATGTATAAATTGACCCCGAATCCTACTTGCAAATTGAGGAATACTTTGTTCACGAAAAGATAATTGATCGTTCCTATATAAGGATATAATTTTTCATTACAGAAAAAGAAAGTCTACTCACCACTAACAAATATCACAAACACTAAAATTGCCCACGACAAATGATCCATTTGAAAGTTCTTTCTCACTAAAACAACTCTTGAGAATATCAAGAAATATTCGAAATGTCACGGGCTTCGGACGAAGCGCATGTGCGAACGGACAACGTT